>JAWRVF010000915.1:0-140438 GCA_036785485.1 Physcomitrellopsis africana
TATAAATCAAATATTTTTATAACCTTTTATTCTTTATGATTTTTAATTTTGATATTAGGTGGCAATTATTATATTCTTTTAAGAATATGCAACTCTCTATAAGGTTCCAAAAGATAGACATGAAAAATTGGATGTACCTTCATAAAAGATGGTAGTTTTAAGTGATATGCCACTAGATTAATTTGCTTCAGGATGGAAAATGGTCTTAACTTCCAATAGTCCAACTTATCGCATGGCCACTTGGTCTTGATGTTTTGTCAAAGAAGCCATATTTTATTTCTAATATAAAAAATAGATGGTTGATTCTTAAATTTATCTGTAGATGTCTTGTAAGCATTTTGAATTGCTTGCAATTGAAGCTTCAAGGTTATTTGGTGTTGCAATAGATGTTTTGCAAATCCTTCATCTGCTAGATTATTATTTTTTGGCATATTTAATAGATCAAGCTTTGGATGATATTTATAATTAGAATAAAATAATATTTATTGAATTGAAGCATGAACAATATTATTCTATACAAATTCTACTAACAATAGATATAAGATCCAATCATCTTGTTGATAGTTGATGCTACGTTGTAAATATTGTTTTAAAACTTAATTAACTTATTTTATTTAGCTATTAGTTTGAAGATAGAAAGTTGAAGAAAGTTTAATATCTTTCTTAAATATTTTAAAAAGATGTTTCTAAAACTTAAATACAAATTGAAATCTTTGATCAGATATAATATTATCTAATAGACCATGATATCCATATATATTGTCAAGAAGAGCCTTGTTGTTTCTTTACTAGAAGTAGTTTTTTTATAAAAAATAAAATGAGCCATCTTTATGAATTAATCAACTACCACAAGAATATTATCCAATGAATTGGATGGCAGTAGTTCTATGATAAAATCTATTAAGATAGAAGACTATAACCATCTTGGAATAGGCAAGGATTATAAGAGTCTATAAAGGCAATATTAAAGATTTTCAGACCTTGAACAGATAATATAAGAGAATACAAAGTCCTTATCAGCCTTCTATATTTGAGGCAATCAAAAATCTTGAAAAATAAATTCTAAGGTCTTCCTAAGTCTAAAGTGACCTACAAGTGGAAAGCCATGGCAAGATTGAAGAATATACAATTGAATTAATCATTTTAGGATATTTAAATATTCTTCAAAATATAGAAAGTCTTCTTCAAGCTTGAACTTGTCAACATTTTTATTGAAGCAATATTTGATATCAAGGGCCAAAACATCATTAATAATTGCAGCATGTACATCACTAAAAAAATTAGAATCAATAGGTACCAATATAATAGTAGCGCAAAAGAAAAATTATATCGCCTTCAATAAAGTTGCATATTATTGATCAAATGTTGCCTCTTCTATCTTTATTGCAAGATATGATCTCCTTGATAAAGCATTGGACAATCCTTAGTGCTTCTTAGGTTGATAAGTGATATCAAAGTTAAATCAAGATAATGACATATTTCATCAAGCTTGATGGCAATTAAGAATCCAAGCTGACATAATATATTTCAAGTTCTTGTGATCAATTTATACAGTAATAGAATGTATTGTTTTTTTGAAAAAATGACATCATTCTTGAAAAGAATCCACAATAGCAAAAAATCTTAAAATTTGCTATATTATTTTGAAATAATTATTAATAAAGTCATATCTTTTTAATTAGAATTCCATAAATAATAAATAATATACCTTCTTTGGCCAATCTTATAAAAACCTTTGTTCCAACAAATAAAAGCTTATCAATTTGTGATATTTTACAAATTTTTCTTGTATGGATTTATATTGAAAATTTCATTCTTTATAACTTTTAATCTATAAATGAATTATATTTTTTCAACCAAAAAAATTTAAGAATAACATGATTTCAAGGACTCCTAATAATATTAAATACAATTTGATTGCTATGATTTTCAAATAGTAATGCTATAGGCATTGTTTTATGGATGACACTACCAAAAGATAAAGATTATCCATCTATTATTTTTATATGAACAAGTTTGGATTCTTATACTAAAAGAATTTTATGATGCTTAGCAAATGCCTCATCTAAAAAAACAAGCAGATGCCCTTGAATCTAACAAGGCAATTGCTTGAAGCTTTTAAGAGCCAAAACACAAAAAAATTATAAAACAACAAATATGTTGAGCAAAAAGAGAAGAACTTGAATAATTTTGTGATATTAAATTGTCCAGTTGTATGGTTCCTATTGTGACTAAATACCTTCATTTTCTTGGATGAATGTATTCTTGGTTTTGATAATGCATTGATTTTATTTCTTCAGATAATTGTCAATCTTATCACCTTCTTTGCCATAATACAAGCATAGACTTTCTTCCATCCAACGCTTCTTTTTTTATAGACTAAGAGGTTTAAAACTTACTGTATCAAGTTGCATATCTTCTATTTTTGAATGTGATTTAGACTACTTACTGATGTAGCAGGAATACATCAAGTTGCATGTTGTTTTGCTGAAGTTCATGAATGGTGATCTTGGCAATGTTAAAATAGTTGATTATCACATTTTACAATTTGGCTATTGGCTTCATTGAGCAATTTTGGATCCAAAGGCAGTAATAACAAATCCTTCAAATTATTTCATAATCTCCAATAGAATTGACTCATTAAGGCTTCTTCATCCTAATTGATGTTATATACCAGTTGCCTAAAATTAAATACATAGATTGATGTAGAGTGTATCCCTTGTCACAATATTTAGATCTTAATTGTTGTCAAATAATCTTTATTATATTCTCCAAATGCCTCCACAAATGCTTCTATGAAGGCTTCAAAGTTATTTAAAATTAGTCATTTTTTATCAAACAAAGAAACAAACCATGATAATACTTGTTTCATAAGCAAGATGCCAAGCAATCCAATCCATGATTCTTTTATTGAATAAATATCAGGTTGTAGAATTGTTATCAATCAAATTTGATTTACAAACCCTTAGAACTTCAAACATGTACCATCATATTTTTTTAGAAGACTAACTCAAGGCTTCTTACATTGTTGAATAAATATATTTTTGTGGTGCAATATAGGTAGTACTGCATCTTCAAGTGTAGAAGTTGGAGGTAGGTGCAATCTAGGTTGTGATACTGTAGATGTTGTATTGTTATGAAGTTTTATAATAATCTTTTCAATCTCCATTGTTCTAGCAAATAAAGTATTAAGAACATTTATGATAGTGTCTAACTTGGACTCAAAGGATTCAATCATATTAATATCTTGACCTCCAACTATTCTAAAAGAAAGAAAAAATGAATCTATAAAAAAATAATATCAGCTTAGAAAAGGATAATCTGTAACTTCTAAAATGCCTTAAGACCTTCAAAAAAATAGGTGATCTACTTTCTTATAAGAAGGATAAAACTCTAATGTTATGATGATAGAAATATCAATTTAGAAGAGGATAATCTGCAACCTTCAAGTTACTAGTATACCTTCAAGAAGAGAGGTAATCCACTCTCTAACAAGAAGGATCCAATTTTGATATTTAAGATGAGATCAATCTTAACAAATTATTAAAGGCACAAGAATATAAAATAAGACACTTAAAGTGGAAAGAAGTATCAAAAAATATCAAGAAGAAACCAACAAAGATTTTTATTATTTAGATAAATAATACCAAGAAAGATGAGCTAGAATTCTAAGAGATACATTGTCAAGATTGAAGAACTCTTCAGCCTCGATTCTAATATATATCCTTGTTTAAGAAGCTTCTTGAGCAACTTTGATCAAATTAGGAAGCTTTTCGAACAACTTCTACTAATTTAGAACCTTTTTGAACTCTTTCCATTAATTACAAAGCTTCTTGAGCTTCTTCTACCAATTAGGAATCTTTTCAAGCAATTTCCATTGACTAAAAAACTTCTAGAATATTTTAGAAGGTTCTATGAACTTCTGAAGTATATGTGCTTATATCATGGACATAAAATTTATTCCAATAATTATCTAATTAATATAAAAGTAGGTAAAATAAGTTAATTTGATAATATCTTAGAAAAAAACTTCCTAGAAGCTTCATAGACGTGGAATCACCTTTATATATATCTATGGATGATTGATAGGTTTGAAACTTGGTCAACAAGCTAACCACGTGTCACACATATTGATAGCTTTTGAAAGAAGCTAAATACATGGCACATATAGAAAAAACTTGTCTTGCAAGTTTCACACGTGTCTTATAAATTAGACATGTATATGAGGTCCTACAGAATGCTGCCACGTAACTCTTAAATAGATAGTATAAATAGAGAGAAGAGTGAAGCTTTCTTCACTCTTATCAACTCCTTTCTTGCTTCTAATCTAATTCAAGAGCCTCATGTATTTTCTAGTCTTTGACAATAGCCATTCCAGTTTCTTCTTGAATATATATACTTCTTTATTTTTATCTTGTTATTTTCTTTTGATATAGTTTTTACTAACTTATGCATCAGTTTTAGTTCATGTCCTTCATAGATTGATAAGAATAAAGTGATAATATCAGAGCTTTGTCTCTTTTTGATTAAGAGTGGATTATTCCTTTCACTTTTTCTACAAAAAAAAAAGCGCTTTGTCTCTTTTCTATTACAATATTATGACAAAGCTTGTTGAGATGAAGAATGTAGTGATACAAATGCAAGAGCAAATGACAAAATTAATGCTTGCAATACATTAACTCAATGCACCATTACAAAAAACAACAAGATTAGCAAGAAATGAAGATATAGAGATGATTTGAGCTACTTCAAGCCATACCACTTTACCTACAATTGAACACCATTCAAGAATCAAAGAATCAAAAATTAATTTGCCGAAAAAGTTTGATGGCACCAGATCTAAGTTTCGAGGATTCATCAATCAAGTACAATTGGTGATTGAACTTCAACTCCAAAGTTATCCAACTCAGCAATCACAAATTAGATTTATTGGAACTTTACTGTCAAGTTTTTCTTTATCATGGTTTTTGTCCTTTTTTGAACAACGTGATCTAGTATTGGATAATTTAGAGGCATTTTTAATGGAATTTTGATCTATGTATGAAAAACTTGATGCAATTTGTGTTGCAATCAATAAGATCTGTATCTTACGACAAGGCAATCGATCAGTAACATCATATGATTCACAATTTTGACAATTAGCAATTGACATCAAGTGGGATGATGCAGCGCTTATTAGCCAATTTTTCTATGGATTACAATATGAGGTAAAGAAATTGATGCTCAATTTACCCGATCCTTAGACATTGAGTCAAACAATTGATTTTGCTATGAAGTATAATAATTTGCTTTTTGAACTTTGATCAAAGAGCCACACAAGAAAGCCTCAATGTTACTATAGTACAATGGCAATATCAACACCTTCTCAATATGTACATTCAAAAATAGAAGATATGCAAATCGACAAGGTATGTTTTAAATCCCTTACTAAACAAGAAAAGATTCATTGTTGTCAAAAAGGATTGTGTTTATATTATGGAGATCCTAAGTACACTGCTTAGCATTGACCAAAGAAATGACGGAACCACAAGATGAGGAGTATGGTTATTAAAGAAGACAATATGTCAAAAAACAAGTTTGTCCAACTACAATAGGGACCGTTGTCGGGGTAGAGAGAATCTGCCTCAAGAAAGCGCTGGGCTTCTGGCTGCCACTAATTACTCAAGCAAGATTCAAGTATAATAAAAACCCCCAATTTTATATAAAAGAGATCTCCATAGGGCTATTACACCCAATACACAAGCCTAATTTCCTCAAACCACTCAAAACATAACAAAATACTCTAAACCCTCATTCTCCTGTAGGAAGGGAATTTTTCCCGAACTTCAATAACCCATAACTTTTAATCCAACCGTCCAAAACTACTCCAAATTTACATGAAGTACTGATATATTCTTCACAACTACCACCACAAATTTCAACCGTCGATTCATTATCGATCTTTAGATATCGCCAAAACCCTAGCAGTAGCTTTAAACCCTTGTTTACAAACACCCGTGTACTAAATTCTTCATATCTCACAATCTAAGAGTCCAAATGCTATGAAACTTTGATGTATAGCTTCTTAGCACAATAATACACCTTCTTGGAAATTTTTAGACAAAAATTCGTCCAAAAACTTAAGATATGGCAAACCCCATCACCATCAACAAAACGGTCTACTTACTGCCTTGGAATTGGATGCGCTGTCTTCAACTCTTCATATCTCCTTCGTCTAAACTCAAAACTTAAGAATTCCTTCGTAATAGACGTAGATCTTGAAATCACCTTTCCAACCGCACCGTCCGATCTCCAAAAGCCTCCGTAAAACTCCGCGAAATCCCAAAAGAGTGACAGTATGTATGAAATCCACTCTCTAACTTTGAACAAGTATAACTTCTTCACCCTAATTCCAAATCGCCTAAAATTTCCTCTCAAACTATACCCAAAACCCTAAACTTTACAACCCTACCTCTGAAATTGCGAATCCCCTTTTTGAAGTCGCCGAAAACCCCTGTTAAGGTCGCGGGCAGCCTCCTCAAAGCCCATTGGGCATGGTATTCGACCAATAGGAATGAAGTTCCCTATTCATTGCCTTCATCTGACCATGGCTTGATTTCATTCCTCCCAATTAGCCTCTTACTAGCTTAAATTTTCATCCTTAAGTCCCCACCTTCTCTCAAGGCTTCATACTAAATATTTAGATCTTATAATTTTTAAATACCATAACTAAATAGGTAAAATAAAATAAAATAAAGTTTTTTCTATCAACCATTTTTTAATTTAACTTACTAACCATTCTAACACACATCTAGATTCATAAACATATAATATATTTTAACTAATTTTTACATACTGTAAGTAATTACAGTACGACACCGTGCAGTTGGAATCTTGTACAATTCCTAATAAAGATCCTATCTTTTTCTCAGAATCCTCTCCTTGTTTTATAATAGATATCTATTTGATACCTAAAAATCACAAAACCTCTATCTTATTAAATTTAAGAGCCTCAGCATGTTTTTTAGATAAAAAATTTGTTGAAAGTCGTAGAATACCTTTAGTACAAAAAATTAAATCCTTACATGTAGAAGTCATAGATGATTGCCCGTTATCTTCCAAAAATATTATTCATCAAATCCTTCCTATAAATATAATAATAGATGATTATAATAATTATATAATATTTAATATAATTAAATCTCCCTTTAATCCAGTCATTCTAGTTTTATCATGGCTATAAAAGTATAACCCTCAAATAGATTGCGTCTCTTGTAGACTTGAATTTTTTCAAAGCATTAATAAGAGTCTTCTAAATCAAGTAATAAACCATAAGCTTATTATAATAAAACCCATACTTATAGGTATAAAAGCTTTTATGAATGAAACAAAAGAAGGATCATCTTTTATTATTGATGGTGGAAGGACTTCAAGTGGCATTCTAAGCTAATATCAAGATTATCAAGATATTTTTAAGAATTAAAATATAAACATTCTTCTGAAACATTGCCTATATGATTATTCAATTGATTTCAAAGAGAAAACTCAACCTCCATTTGGACCAATCTATAGTCTATTCCAGAATGAATTAATTGAATTCAACAAATATATTGATGAGAACTTGGCCAAGAATTTCATACGCCATTCAAAATCTTGAGTATGAGCTCTTATCTTGTTTATAAAGAAGAAAGATGGATCACTACAAATGTGTATAGATTATCGAGGACTCAACAAGATTACCATCAAAAATAAATATCCTTTGTCTCTGATATCTGGACTTCTTGATCAATTGAATCAAGCTAAGATCTATACAAAAATAGATCTAAGAAGAGCATACAACTTAGTGTGCATCAAAGAAGGTAATGAATAAAAGACTACATTTTAAACAAGATATGGACATTTTGAATATAATGTTGTACCTTTTGGACTTATAAATGCACCAGCTGCTTTTCAACATCTCGAATATTTATGAATGACGTATTTCATGAGATATATGAATGTATGAATGAAGTATTTCATGAGTTTCTTGATGATTTTATTGTCTGTTATTTAGATAATATTCTGATCTATTCTAAGAACATAAAGAAACATAAACTTTATGTTTGTCATGTATTACAAAAACTTAGAGATACAAGGTTATATGCCGAGATGGAAAAGTGTATATTTCACACTACTCAAGTTGATTTCTTAGGATATATCATTTTAAATGATGGTCTCAAAATGGATCCAAAGAAATTCCAAACAATCAAAGATTGGAAGATTCCAAAAATAATATAAGATGTGCAATATTTTTTGGGATTTGTCAATTATTATCAAATCTTTATCAAGAATATTTTACAAGTTGCAACTCTACTTATACACTTAATTTGTAAGGACAAACTTGAATGGAGTAAAGAAACAAAAGCATCGTTTAAGGCTTTGAAGACAAATTTTATTTCTACACCAATCCTATATCGCGTTGACTTTTTTAAAGTATTTTCTTATAGAAATAAAAACATCAAACTTTGCTTTAGAGGTAGTATTGTCACAAATGGAGGCAAATGACAAACTTCACCTAATAGCTTTCTATTCTAGGAAATTTTCAGCAACAAAAATCAACTACAAAATCTATGATAAAGAACTTCTTGCAATTGTGGATTCTTTTTAAGTATAGCATCCTTATCTGGAAGGCGCTTCTAGTCTAGTCACCATTGTCGTATGGCATGATTTTTTATCTAGAAATATACTGGATATCTGGTTGTGGAGAATTCACTTGAAAATTATTGGTAAAATTCCAACAAGTGATTTATCCTTGATAAAAGGACAAATAATATAAAAATATTACAAAAAAAAGAAGTAATATAGATAAAAATCCTCTTGTATTCAAGTAGGTTTGTACAAAAAAGGTTCAAATTTCCACAAAAACCCTTCAAAACTTTGTTTACCTGTAAGGACTTATTTCTTCTTGATCTTTAGAATTCAATAATTCTTGATCTAATTATTTAATTTCTATAAAATTTTCTTCAAAGTATAGATAATAATTTTAAGTTTCACCACAAAGAAGAATCAACCATAAATTCACTTTTGATCATCCAATTTTCAAAATCCCTAGCAGGTACTTAAAACCCTAGCTCACAGACACCTGAGTACTATTTTCCTTATATCTCACAAATCCAAAATCCTAATGCTATAAATTTTTTTTACATAATCTTGTAATATAAACATATACACTTTTTAAAATTTTGAACCAAAAATCTATCAAATTGCCTAAGATGTAGCTCAAAATATAACCACTAATTAAACGGGGTCACTTATTGTCTTTACGTTACAAGCACTAACTTCAACTTCCAATATCTCCTTTACTTGAGCTTGGATTTCATCAAGCTATATATAAAAAGTGTAGTTAACAAAGTATTTTTTCCAATGCTAATCACCGATCCTCTATTGCTCTCTGTACGCATGATTTATGCTTGAAATAGTGACAGTAGATGTAATTTTGATACCCTAACTTTGAGCGCCTATAACTCTTTCATAAAAAGTCCAAATCATACAAGATTTGCACCAAAATCATATCCAAAAATCCAAACTTACTGATCCTAGATTTTGATGTTTGACTCCTCTCGTAAAACAAACTCTAATCCCTAATAAACCCTCGGGCAGCCTCCTTGAAGCCCAATGGGTATGATTTTTGGCCAATAGGAATAGAGATTTCTATCATCCACCTCTATCCATCCACATGGATGGCCAAACTATTCTTTTTACACTAAAAATCCTTTTTTAATCCTTCTTTTTATAAGGTTTACATACTTTGTACTTCAAGCACCAAATAAAAGAAGTAAATAAGATCTTAAGGATCACCAATGTTTAACAAAGGTGACTTAAGATATATAAAATCTATTATCAATATAAATCAATCTCAAAATTATTATAAAATAAAAAATAAAATAAAAAAATAAAAAAAAATTATATAAACGTCAATAATATCTTTTTTAGATAAATTCTTTTTAAATTAATAATCTAATTATATCTTATAATTAATAAATTCCATTGTTATAGATTTTATGTAACTATATAATAAGTTATACATTAAATATACATGTATAATTTTTTCACATGGTAGCCAAACTATAACAGAATACTGTGTAGACGGATTACAAGAACCTTAAGTATTTCATATGTACATGCATATTGAATCGTTGCTAGGCTTGTTGGAGTATATCTTTGTCAAGATTTGAGTTTATTATCACCTATCAACTAGGAAAACAATAAGGTCTATCCGATGTCCTTTCTAGAGGTTCTTATCTTGTATCAAAAGAAATAAATTCAACTTTTGATTAACAAAAAATGATCCTCTTGAAGCTAGAGCAATTTCATCTTTGAGCAATGAAATCAACATTGATTATTGATTCAACTTTTGTCAAGAAAATCTAGTCAAGTATGCCTTCAAATCCTCTTGTTCATAAGATTAAGAATATTTTGTGTAAATCTCGTGATACTTCCAAGTTTGAATTCAAGAATGATTTACTCTACTTTGAAAGACATCTATATATTTCAAAAGGTGCAACACAACTACAAGCTCTAGAAGCTCTTCATAACCTCCCTATAATAAGATATTTTAGATATAATAAGATTTTAGAACTAATATCAAGAGATTTTTGATGGCTTCAAATATGAAAGGTTATTAAAGAGTTTCTACAATTATGTGACGTTTGTTCAAGATCAAAAATTCTTCGTCACTAACCTTATAGACTTTTTCAACCATTACATATACCAAAACAATTTTGGTCCTCTATTGCTATGGATTTTATCATGGATCTTCCAAAGTCAAGTTTATATAACTCTATATTCATGATTGTAGATTGTTTTATCAAAATGGCATATTTTGTACTATGTATAATATCTATTACAGGTGAAGAAATAACTAAACTCTACTTTGATAATATCTATTGCTATCATGGACTATCAAAGGATATTATATCAAATAGAGGAATATAATTTATATCAAGGTTTTGGAGGACTGTTTTTAAAATATTGAAGGTGGATATAAAATTATCCTCAGCTTTCTACCCTCAAACTGATGGACAAATGGAACAAGTAAATGAAGTTTTAGAATAATACTTGAGATGTACCATCAACTACCATCAAGATGATTGGATAATTTTTTTGCCATTGACAAAGTTTGCTTATAATAATTCAATACATTCTTCTACTCAACAAACTCCATTCTTTACAAATTATAGTTATTATCCACGACTTCATATTTTTTACTTTTAAAAACTAATAATCCTGCGGCGAAAGATTTGGCAAATTGGTTGTCAAAGTTACATGCAACAATGAAGGCACAACTAAAGAAAGCTCAAGAACAACAAAAAATCAATGCAGATGTCTATCGCAAGGAAGACCCTCAATTCCACATGGACGATAAGATTTGGTTATTTTATCATAATATCAAGACTATCTGTCTTTGCAATAATTTGGATTATCATAGACTTGGATCTTTTTTTGATTTATAAACAAATCAATCTGATTGCTTATTGATTATGCCTATCAAAATCTAAGAAGATCCATCATATATTCTATGTATCACTATTCAAGCCATCAAGACAATGGATATATAAAGAAGAAGACAAATGCCACCGCCTCCTATAGAAGTGGACAACAATGAAGAATTTGAGGTTAAAAAGATTTTAGATTCAAAGTGGCGTTAAAATTGATTAGAATATCTTATATATTGGCATGGATACAATATTAGTGAACACATATGGGAGCCATCCAGGAATCTAGCAAATACATCAGCAAAAGTCAATGCATTTTATCGACAATATCCGTCAAAATCAAGATAAAGAATCAAGAAAATCTTTGCTATAAAGCAAAGCAGGTTCTATAGAGATTTCATCCTACTTTATAATATTGTTTGTTATTTCCTTAGATTTGTTTGTGCTAAAGAGATGGAGGATCAACAACCAACAAATTCAACTCAAGAGCCATCGTTTATTATTTTACTGAACAAGATATTATGACTATTACAATTTTCAAGACGATGAAATAGAGATGAAGATCATCAAAAATGACATGTCCTTCCTCAAATTGATGGCAAAATACAATGTGTTTAGTATCACAACCTTGGAAGAGACTTCCGATATTTGGTGATACTTTTAGAGGTAAGAACTATTCTTGATGGTGTTCCAAATGTTTTTTTGAAGAAAGTTATGAAGGCTTCAACAATGATCAAATAATAGGGTGGTCCTCTTGCCCTGATATGGGACACTATCAATGGCTGAAAGGACCTATCAACTATCTTCAAAAGAAACAAAAATCAAAATATGTGGCAAGTACAATTTGATATATTTTGGATTTCTTCAACATATAATCACTGCTCCTTGTAGAACTCGTTCTTAGAAGGAGGGATAATGCCACGGACATAAGATTTACTTCAATAATTATTTAATTAATATAGAAGTAGATAAAATAAATTAATTTGATAATATCTTAGAAAAAAGCTTTCTAGAAGCTTTATAGATACGGAATCACCTTTATACATGTCTATAGGTGATTGGTAGGTTAAAAACTTGGTCAATAAATAGCCACGTATCACACATATTAGTAGCTTGAAGAACAAGCTAGCCATGTGTCATACATGTTGATAGCTTGTGGAACAAGTCAAGTATGTGGCGCACATGTAGAAAACTTATCTTGCAAGTTTGATACGTGTCTTATAAATTAGACATGTATATGAGGTCCTATAGAATACCGCCACATAGCTCTTAGATAGATAGAATAAATAGAGATAAGAATGAAGCCTTCTTCATTCTTATCAACTCCTTTCTTGCTTCTAGTTTAATTCAAGAATCTCATGTATTTTCTAATCTTTTGCAATAGTCATTCTAGTTTTTTTTTGAATATATATATTTCTTTATTTCTATCTTATTATTTTTTTTTGATATAGTTTTTACTAACTTATGCATCTATTTTAGTTTGTGTCCTTGACACCTTAATATAATTAGTCCTTGGTTTTAATAGATGTTATTGATGAAAAATAGAAAGAAATTTTGACTCATTTGTTAGATTTTTAGATGGCTTCTATGTACGTTTATTAATATCATATTTGCACTAATGTATAAGATATTTCAATTTATTTCAATATAGCCTTAAATCCAAGACTTCTTCAGCTGTAAATTCTTAATTGTTATTGATTTTTATTAGTGGATATAATAATTGTCTTCTTTTTGATATATTTATTGTCTTATATGGCTTAAAAAGAAACACATGAAAAATAAGATGAATTTTCATTGACTTTGGTAGATATAATAGATATGCAATCAAATTGATTTATTCATTAATAAAAAATGGTCCAAATTTATGATAATTCAACTTGTCATAAGGGCAATTAGTTTTGATATTACAATGAAATAACCACACCTTATCACTAATTGAAAATTGAAATTGCTCTTTTTGATAGACATTTGCGTTAATCTTTTATTGTCTTTGAACTTCTTTTAATTGTATCTTCATTGTTGTATATAATTCTAATAAATAATTTATCATATCTTTTATTATAGGATTATCAACTTTTAAAAAGTCAAAAGTATCAATCTGTAGATGATAATTATAGTTAGCATAGAATGGTGATTATTGAATAGAAGAATATATTATATTATTATAAACAAAATTTATCATTAGTAAAAAAATTATCCAATTATCTTAATGGTAATTCATGGTACATTGTAAATATTACTTTAATACTTAATTCACTTGCTTTACTTGTGCATTAGTTTGAAGATAGAAGGCCGATGATAGTTTTGTATCTATCTTCAATATCTTGAAAAGAATTTTTTAAAATTTGGATATAAATTGAATTTCTTTGTTTGATACAATATCTTTTGGCAATCCATGATAGCAATAGATATTGTCAAGAAAAAGTATAATTATTTCTTTACTTATGATAGTTTTTATATATAGTATAAAATATGCCATCTTAATAAAGCAATCTACTATCACAAATATAAAATCGTAAGAGTTTGAAATTGAAAGATCCATAATAAAATCCATAGAAACAAATGACTATGGTTATTTTGGTATAGATAATGGTTGGAAAAGTCTATATAGTTGATAACAAGAGGTTGTTGATTTTAAACAAATATCACATGATTTTATAAAAAAATTCATTACCTTCCACATTTTGAACCACCAAAAATCTCTTAAAATTAGCTCTAAAGTCTTATTATATCCAAAATATTTTATTACAAAAAAATATAAATTTTTGATAGTTATCTTATTAAATCCTTGATAATCCACATATATCTATAATTATCAATCTTTTTTCTTCACAAATAAAATTGAAGCTACTATTGGAGATTTTGAATAGCATTGTTATATTATGTGTTGTCTTATTTGAGAATGCATTGGGTACTTGGTTGTAGAAGATAAACTTATATATTACAAATAACTGAAAATCTAACAATTCTAATAAAATCCTAAATAAATTCCAATTGAATCTTTAATAATTCTAATGAAATTTTAAAATAATAATAAAAAAATTATAAAGAAATCCTAATGAAATCATAAAAAAAAATCTTTAAAAAATCTTAAGCAATTCTAAAGGAATCATGAATAAATCTTAATTAAACTTTAATCAAATCTTAAGTAAATCTTAATTAAATTTTAATCAAATCCTAATCAAATCTTAATCAATTTTAGTCAAATTTTAATATAATCTTAAAGATATCTTAAATAAATCTTAATCAAATCCTAAATCAAATTCTAATAAAATCCTAGGTCAATTCTAATCAAATCCTACAACAAATCTTAAGTCAAATCTTAATGAAATCCTAATAAAATCTTAAGTCAATTCTAATCAAATCCTAAAATAAATCTTAAGTCAAACTTTAATGAAATCCTAATATTTTAGATAAATCTTAATAAAATCTTAATACCTTAATAAAATCCTAATATTCTAGATAAATCTTAATAAAATCTTAATACCTTAATAAAATCTTAATATCCTAATAAAATTTTAATAAAATATTAAGACAAATCTTAATCAAATCTTAATCAAATCCTAATCAAATTTTAATCAAATCCTAATCAAATCCAATAGCAAATTTAAAACATAATAATTATCAAATTAACTATTGATCTTTATTCAAAATTTATATTTTCATTAATATATTAATTAAAAATAAGTATATAAAATTTAAAAGAAATTAAACTTACCAATTGGGAGAAAAATCTTCAATCTTCTTGGATATTGGCTGCCCTCTTTCTCCAACCTTGACATTGATCTTCCAACATCAGTATCTCTTTTTTACACTATTTATATGTACTAAAATTTTATGAAAATGTTGAAAACTAAGTTAACTACGAGTTTAAAAAAGAACCATTTCAATCTAACTAGCACATTGTTTAAAATCATAAAAACCCTCACTAACTATCAAAATCTAATTTCTAAGATCCTAACTCACTTAAACTCTAATAATCTTTGATCTAACCAATGGATTAAGTTCAAATTCACAATAGACATTCAATACAATTATATTCACAAATATACAATTTTTTATTCATAGATCTGCTATAAAACTTTCAATATGCTTAAAAATATAAATCCACTTTATTTCTCAATAATCAGAGTCATCCAAATAGAACCGTAATTTTGCATAGCTCTCACAAAGTCATTACAAATTCAAAACCATTATTCAAAGAAATCCTATCAAACTTACTTTCTAACCTTGTTCATTTATTAATAAAAGAACTTCATATTTGCTAAAGGCATATAGTTTTGTACCTTAGGATTTGGTTTCAATCCTAGTTCACAATTGACTCTCTTTGGATATCAATCCAAGATTTACTTAGATAATTTTTATTAAAACTTATCCTTTACTTTGATTTTAAGATATATATAATAATATTTTTACTAATTTATCTTATTTTGTCTTATTTATGATCCTATAAAATAAATAAAAGTATTTTTTATAGAAAAAATAATATTAGCACTAACTATTTTTATTACCTCTTTATTTGTTTTACCTATGTTTTTTAAAGTATGAAGTTATTGGATAAATTCTTATTAATATACTCCTTAAGTGAAGCCAATTCAATTTGCAATAAGCTATAGATTGGTCCAAATGGCAATTAAATCTTTTCTTGAAGATCAATTGAATAATCATAAAAACAATTCTTTAGTAGAATATCTATATTTTTTTTTTACACATCTTGATACTTTTTATTTCATATTGAAAGATTATTTGATATCTTTCTATGATCAGAAATAGATACTATATAAATAACAAATGATAATCTTTCTTTTACAAAGATCATAAATATTCTTGCTCTTACAAATAAGAGTTTGCTTATTCTAGATTTATCATCTATTACTTGTTCTAGATTTATCATCAATTACTTATTCTAGATTTATTATCTATTAATAGATAATAAAGACTTTATGATATACTTATATGATTTTCAAATCAAAACTCAAAAAGGCAATTATCACACTTCATAACAAATTCAATTGCTTGATTCAATAATTAAAAAATCAGATAAGTTTAACATTAATTTCTTTATATTATATTATAATCCATAAAGAAATTGATTGATAACATCATCTCATTTGATATTAATTATCAGTTTTTAAAATTATAAAGCATATAGTGATATTAAATAATTTTTTTAGTATGAGATCCAAATCTTATTAGTTGCAATACAAATCGCATTATATTTTCTATACATGGATCAAAATTTTGTTGAAAAAGCCTCTAAGTTATTAAATATTAGATCATGTTGTTCAAAAAAAGATGAAAATCATGATAAGATTGAACTTAAAAATAATATTCTAATAAATCTAACTTATAATTTTAAAATTGGATAGCTTTGAAGTTGAAGCTCAATCTCTAATTATACTTAGTTTATAAATCCTTGAAACTTTAAGTTTATACCATCAAACTTCTCAAGTAAGGCAATTTTTGGTTCTTTGATAATAGTAGTGATGCTTGTAGGATGTTCTATCATAAAAAAAGTTCCTAGTATAAGTGTAGATGTTGAAGTAGCTTCAACCATCTCTACATCTTCATTTTTAATTAATTTTAATGGTGCTTGTTTGATGAAGTGAGTTAATATATTATAAGTAATAATTCTATGATTTGTTCTTGTATTTGTACTAGTGTATCCTTTATTTTTGCAAATTTGGCCATAATTATACAACAAAAAAAATATTTTGTATAATTTTATAATAAGAGATAGAAAAGGATCAAGAATATTAAAAAAAGTTTTAAAAATAATAGCAATTTAGAAGTAGATAATCTACAACCTTTAATATACTTATATCTTATTAAAAAATTAATAAAATAATAAAATAAAATAATAATCCACTTTTAATCAAAAAAGATAAAATTTTAATATTATAAATATATTCTTATCAATTTATCAAAGACAAGAATTCAAAGGATATAAATAAAAAAATAAGAAAAAAGCGGAAATATATAAATATATATATATATATATATATATATATATATATAAAGAAATTAGAATGGCTATTGCCAAAGACAAAAATACTAAAGACTCTTGAAATTAGACTAGAAGTAAGAAAGGTATTAACAAGAGTGAGGAAGGCCTCACTCTTGCTTCTATATATATTATCTAACTAAGGAATTACATAGCACCATCTTATAGGCCAATACATGACCAACTTGTAAGACATGTGTCCAACTTGTATGACAAGTTTTCTACATGTGTGCCATGTGGCCAACTTGTTGGCCAAGCTTTCATCTTATTAATCACTTACAAATATGTATAAGGTCAAATTTGCATCTATGAAGCTTTATAATATGATATTAATAATTTAATCTAATTCTATTTACTTCAACATAATTCTACCTATCCAAGTAAGTATACTAGTAATTATAGATGTCCATGGCAATAGAAGAAGTTTTAATAGCCACAAAGCATATTTATAATATCTAATCCATAATATCTAATCCACGTCAAAGAAACTACTTTGAATTTTTTTAAGATATTATCTTTTTAATATATTTTTATTTTTATTTTTATTTATTTTTTATTAATTTAAATAATATAAATATTTATTAATCAATAAAAACTTTAATATTATTGTTGATATCTTAATTTGCATAAATCAACTATTACAATCTTATCAATCAAAGATTTGTAATAAAAATATAATCTTTATAAACTATTCTAAAAATCTAACATAAATTAAATAAATTTTTTAAAAAAAATCTATATATTTTGAATAAAATTTAAACTAACTAATAATAAAAGACATATAAAAGCTTCTTAGAAGAACATGGCTTTTAGGCTAAATATCTAAATTATAAAATACTTTTAAGATTATTCTTTAAATATAAAATATTTCTTCTAAATTTTTTAATAAAAAAATAGTATATTTAAGAATATCTATATATTTAATTTATATCTAAAAATTATTTTTTAATATTTTTTAAAGAAAAATTATATATTTCATATATTTATATTAACTATTATTTATATAAATAATAAATGTATCTGATATATCATCTTTTTTTAAAAATAAGCTCTATAAAGAATAATGAAATTACTTTAAAAAGGCTCCAAAATTTAGAATTGTGGAAATTTAAGTATCTTATACAGTTTTCAAACTTGAGGCTTTATAACTTATAATACTTAGAATCCTTCAAACTCAATAAATAAATGGGACTTACTTTTCTTTTTTACTTTTTTTGCTCCATCTTCCTTCTGCATATTTTAAAATCTCCTAATGCTTGAGTTTGACCTTACTTCTTGCTCTAGATTGTCTTTCAAATTGGGTGATTTCAGACCTCAAATTTTATAAAAGATTAGACATTTTACCAACTTCCTATAATAAAAATGATAACTTTTTAACTTTAGAAGAGCTTTGATTGTATGGATGTCATATAATAGCATTTTTTTTCAAAGTTGGAAGATAGTGCAATGACATGTCTTAAATACCTTTTTTTGTCATGGTATTATCAACTTTATATTCATCTAAGGTTATTTGTAATATTTAAAAACTTATGATTCTTAGATTGTTCTTTGTGTACCAACCTTAAGAATATAGAACATGAGTATGTAAGCTTATAAAGTTTTATCAATCTTAAAGAAATTATTTTTTATTGTTATAAAGCACTCTTCCAAATGCGTAGAAGTCTTGTTTTATTATTCCACTTTAGGATGTTGAAAATGACACCAAAATATAAAGCTTTTATTTATGGAATACAAAAAAAGTAATTTTAGAGATGAGTAAAGGAACATAAGTTTAATAATGATTTGATTTCTAAATTTTGTATAAAAATGAAGATAGAATTTATAACATTAAAATGCACAATTACAAATGTAATTAAATAATATTCAAGATATTGGTGATTTGGAAATACTTTGTATTAGTATTGAATCTAGAATGATAAAACAAAAGATCATTAGAAGTTGCAGCTATATTTTATGCTTATTAGAATATCACCTCCATTAACCATGGATAACATTTATACAACAAATTCCCAACTCCACCTCCAAACAACATTGTCCTTGGATGAACAGACTTTTATTGGATGGATGAATAAAATAAGGATGAACAGACCAACAGCAGCATCCATCTCAGAGACTGAACTCTCCTGATTTCCTTCTGAGTGAGTCTCAGCTTTGAACTTGGTAGATTGCATGTGAGCTCAAGCACCACCAATTTCTGGCCACAACCATCCACACACCACATTCACCATTCTTACTGTAGCTGACTTGTCCATCCACTTTCTTCCATGTACTCTAGCATAAAAGCACAACATGTGGAACCACAATAAAAAAAGGAAAATAGTTTACAATCAATACTTTTAGACTTTGAACCCTCTGAATACAATAGGATATTTTCTTTCTCAAATGAAGCATGCACTGTGAGTCCTTTGTCAAGGCAATAAAACATCCTTCAGAGATGTTTTAGATTGCTTTGGATACAATATTGCAATCCCAACCGTGATTTCTGATATATATCTCATTCATCCTCCATCCCATACAAAAGCCAGATCAGAGACAAATGAGGAAGAAAGGTAAGTAATGCAACAAAAAGATATTTAGGCCACAGTTCTTTGCATCCAAAAATGCTCAACCTCTTGACAATAACTTCTTTGATTCGATTTTGATACAATTAAATTAATTCAGTTTAACAACATTGATCTAACAATTTTTCAATCCAAAACCTGACGTATAAAGTTAGTGTTAAATTTTTCAGATAATGTTGGAAAAATGTCTTGCATCCATAATAGATTCATTGAAATATTTTCTCATGGTAATTATTTATGTAGCAAAAAATTGTTTAAATCAATCCTGAAATATTTTACAATCTTTGCAAGAAGTATGAGTGTATGCACTATGAAATTCCTTAGTGATTGCAGATTGTAAAAATGCTTATCCACGGAATACCATGCTCTTTGCTGAGGAGTAGCCCTGCAGATTTTTTTTGCCTTGTTTATTTTGCTATTGATCTAAATTTCTAATTAATCATTTATTTATTTAATTAAGGCTCTTCCGACATTGCTAGTTGTTTATAGTGAGCCGGAGCTCATTGTGGTTTTGTGTGGTTGTTTTTCTTTTTAGTCTTGATAATGATGATATTTTTGGGTTGCAAAATCAACAGCAATTAGTCTTTTTTTCGGTTGGGTCAACTACAGTTTGTGGACAATGTCACCACTAGCTTGAATAAGCACGAGGTTTTGTATATTTATGCATTTATTTGTTATCATTTTTATAAGTTGACAGATCCAAAACAATAAATTATAATTTTAAAAACCAGGTGTAAGACATGATGTGAAGTTTAAAATTTATTATTATTATTTTAAATGTGTACTGTTGTTTGTATGCAATATGTTAACACATAATAAGTTAATGAGTTATATAATAATTAAAATTCAAAATTTTTCGTGTTATTCTAAAATAATCATGTTATTCACTTCTTCAAGATTTGCTTTCCAAAACAATGTAATTCATCACTATTCATTGCATATTAATTCATCACTGGAGTATGGATATAATTTCCACATTTAAGCCTCAACTGTATTCTCTTTTGCAATTTTTGCATTGATCACAACATAAAACATATGAGGCAAGGATGTTAACTCAAAGAACATGATTAAAAAAAAAAAAAAAAAAAAACAATGAGGCAAAGTAACACATGATAATTTCTGCACTAGGAAAGGTAACTTCCTTGAAAAAATATTATTTGACATGAGGTATGTTGACAAGATGACAGGATAATAACAAAACATCTTTTTTATCAAAGTGAGAATAGAGACATGTATTACCTGGAAAAGTAATTAGCAAGATGTCACCTTTTGTATTAGGAACCAAATAGTGTAAGATATTTCTCTTGTCAATTATTGTAATTTATGTTTTTTAACTCTAAGATAAGTATCATTTTTCAAGTTCATAGAAAATTGCATATTAAGTGATGGAAAAAAATCTCTACCATTCGACTTAATAGTTGTAGTAATCCATGGAGGCAAGTTCCGTGTTGACAATTTTGTTCAAAATGTTGAAGACAAAATTGTCATTTCACCACCTTTATTTCCATCATTATTTTCTGTAGTAGTAGAAAAAAATGAAACTTGCATTTGATAATTATAACCAATATTGAAAGAATACAACAATTCAACATCAATTTGTAACTGATATTTCTTTTAAAGACGATCCACAACTTTTATTTTGTAGGAATTGAATTCTTAATTTTAACTCTTAGCTAGATCAAATGTAAATAACATCTTCTCTTAGGTAAAAAGTCCACAAAATTAAAGCTCATTTTTTCATGAAAAAACACCTTCTGCACACAAACTAATAAAATTATGTCAGTGTTAGCATTATATGGTTAAAGCCTTAACTTGCAAGTAGTATAAATAAATGAAGAAACAATATGCATATCAATAAGATTTTTCAATGCATGACTTATTAATATTTAATTAATAAAAAAATTAAAGCTAAAAAAAACAATATTTAATCTAGATGTTGAAGAGAAAATTGTCATTTCACCAGATTAATATATGAATGGGAAAAGTTCCATTATTATCTTTAAGCTATCATCCAATAAGATGAGGAAATTCTTAGCTAGGATTTAAATGCCCAACTTTTTGATACCAACATGCCATTCTTTAGTATTTTAAAGCCCATGAAAACTTTATTTTTAAAAGTCAAATTTTATATTAAAAACTAAGTATATTTAAAGAACATTAATACGAAATATCAAATTTTTTTTGGTGGCAGTATTTTCTACACATAAAATGCAACATACTACAAATTATTTATATTTTTCATCTATAACATTAGATACAACAATTTCAAATCAATAAAGAAAACTTCTTCGATGGTATATTGGTCAAATATTTGTACAAACATTTTAAGATAAGAATAGATTTATTTTTCTATATACATGAAAAGATCACAATTGTATGACTTTTCTTGTATGCACTTTCTTTTTTCTTTTTTCTTTTTTCTTTTGATGTTTTATTAATATACTTGTAAAAATTTGATAATGATATTAAATTGGCTTTTATCTAAATAACTCAAATAAAATCTTTATGTTACAGAATTATTATTATTATGATTATTATTTTAAAGCTCTTGGTAATTGTAGCTTAGTTTAATTCAAAGACTTTACAATCTTGGTAATTAAATTATTTTGGAAACCTTTATTTTGGCGTTTATCTAAATAACTCAAATAATTTCAATTTTTTCTTGTATTACACACCTTAAGTGATATTTGAGACGTTCAGACAAAATTGTAGCAATATTATTTTTTAATTTTTTATTTATGAAATGTAATAGAAACGCAATGAAAAATCAAAGTTCTCTCAAGTTTCAATTTGTGATATTATCCCAACCAACTCATGAATATATTTTACCCATGCAGATTGAAGGACCCCAAACAGCGTCTTCAAGAAACAGACAAATACATTTTAGGCGAGGAGAATGAAACGTTACAGGCGCAGAGACCCTGACCGTTCCATCATGGAACCTGACAGATGTGGACGCACATTCTCCACCTTGTTTTTACGTTCCGATCCAGATATTACGGCACCGAACCAAAAGTTCCGAGGCTCGGGTTGACGTCGGAACTTACGTCTGAACTCACTGGTAGTTCGTTGGCGCTGTTGCAGAACTATTGCTGGAGCCGGCGTCCCGTCGCCCTGGCCCAGCTCGGCACGGCGCAGCAGATAGAAATTTGCTCTGCCTGGACCAGAGACGCTGACAAACGTTTCGTCCCATACCTCCTCTTCACGTACACATCGTTGCGACGCTTCACCACGGACGTACCGCAACCAGAAAGTGTCTGGTGTTGTGTGAGGGCATTGGTTTTTCGGTAATGAGAGGATTATGTTTTAGTGCATCGAGAGGTTGAAGCGGGCTGTAGAAGTTAGAGGGGCTATGGCCGGGCTTGTGGTCAGAGGGACCGGAGCTGAATGACCCGATCGGTTAACGCTGACTCAGTGCATGTCGCTCTCCAACGTCGCGCAACGCAAGCATCCTTGGCATGCGGATTCAAGTGCATCGCGTTCTGCGTTGACTCACCCTGTCGCGATTAATCAGGTGCAATTTCGCCTACTTCTGGGGTTCTGAGCTCTTGCCTTTTGTTGGAGGCTTGTGCAAAAATATGTGCAGAATCAAGTGATGAGAAATCCAGGTATAGACGAAGGATCGCACTGTATGGAGAGCAGAATGTCAAGGGTCATCAACAGGCCTCCTTATTTTCGGAAATTGCCAAAAATACCGAAATTAGCTTATTTTCGAATTAAATGTGACTTTATTTTCGGAATTTTTGGAATTTGCACAATTTTGTACACAAATATGTGATATCTGACCACCAACATTGATTTTGAAACTTTGATTATTCATAGCTTGGAACATAATGCTACAAACTTCAAGTTCTGGCACTGCCTTAAGTTCCTTGAGCTGCAGATACATGTAAGTGGCTGCTGTCAATTTGCTTCATGCATGTTCTAGTATAGTGATTCGTAGCAAATGAGTTGTGTATGTGTTCATCTTGCACATAAATTCATGTGTTGCTAAGCGTTGCGAGTTGCTTCATGGACTTCCATGTTAACTTTGGAGGCTCTTCAGTTTGGTATCAGGTTCTAAGGTTTGTAGCTCTTCATGAATTAGTTTTGAACCTAAGTAGCTAGTTTGCTATCACTACCTAAATTCCGAAAATTCCAAGGAGGAGGAAACACCAATGAGGAGGAGACGTGATCAGAAGGTCAAGACTGTGAACAGAACCCAGTCTTATTTTCGGATAAAAGTTGGACTTTATTTTTGGTATTTTCTGTATTTCTGCTGCGTTTTCCGAAAATAAGGAGGGCTGGTCATCAATGATCCACAATTAAGTACATCAGAAAAATTTTGCTTTCTGAACGTTGTTGAGCATTTGTTCAGAATGAACTTTATCCGACGTAGACAGTGGCAATCTGTTTTCATATAATTACTCTCTTTGTTTGAATACCTTTGATTGTTTTAAGCTTGACTTTGATTTTCTCACAAGTAACCTTCACTTGGTCATCTCTGTTGCATCCTTGTTCTAAATAAGTCCTTTCTTTTTCTTCCTACGCTAATCATCACGGATCAGGAGATCTTTTGACAAGCTAAGCCTACGCTTGTGAAGACGGTAGATTACATTCCTTAGTCTCTTTCTCCTAAACCTTACCGTTTTCATTAAAAGTATTGTGCAGTTAGGTCGTCTCTCTTCGTAATGCAGGGATTCTCTAAAGAGTTTGTCACAAAACGTATAGTTCTCTGTTTTAAAGACTCATTGTTTATGTGAGTTCTAGCAATGGCATTTGAATTAGGTGACAATCCGCCGTTTTATGTGCAGTCATTACACATGTAGCCATTTTCTCTGCTCTTGAAATTTAGCCAGTGACTTTTAATGTGCAGGCAGAGATGTCGCAGAACCAGGCTACCTTTCCGAATTTTGATATCTTGCGTACTCAGAAAATAGAGGTCACTGAAGTGAAGTTAGAAATTGAGCTGTATCGGTTCAGAAGTGGATCCGAAGAAACGGGTGATACTGCTGCTTCGGCATCTGCGGCTGAAAAGAGAGAATCTCAGGATGATAGCATTCGCTATGATTTGCCACCTACACAAAATATGTCTCCACTTGAACGTCAGGAGTTGCAGTCAACCAATGTTGAGGTGGTAATCGAGATCAATTTGAATCTGGAGTTCTTATTTTCCTTCTTTGTAGCACTTCATTATTTTACCTAGTTAGTTTCAAGTAACAAGGTTATAACACTCATATTCTAAGAGTCTTAGATTCACATCTCACACAATTCCTTTACTTCCTTTATTCAGGAGGATTATCTCCGACAATGAAATACGTGTCGGCACTAGCTCGTTTAACTACATTTGGCATCTTAGGGATGAGAACGGCAGTTAATCCTAGTGATTTCTTTGGGCGTTGTGTGCAAGTTTCCATCAATGTGACAGACTATCGCAATGCTGAGAGACACTCCTAGTTCAGTATGTGATAAGGGCATTGTTGTTGTATGAAATGCGGGGGCAGGTAAAGGATTACGATCTGACATAAGTTATCAAAAATCAAATTTACAATCCCTCTTATTTACATCTGGTACTATTTAAAACTTTATTCCATTATTGGGTAATGTAATTGGAGCTCATACAAATTTGATACGATAACTTATTTGTGCAGGTCTGCATCCGCTATGGACTAGAGTTGCTTTTCTCTGGGATTGCAAATGTCACGTCAGAAGATTCTCCGTTGTTCATTGATTTACCAGCCAACATGGTGATTAATCATAGTACTTATCGTCATCACGAAAATGAGTCGTTATTTTGGATCTTGCTTCTTGATTATATCTGCATAAATATTGCGTTTCTGAACTATTAAGTGGTTTGTATACTATTTTCTTAACAACTACTGGAGGCTAGGTGATTCGTCCTTGTACTCGTGTTCAGGGTTTTTTTCTAATCCGTGTTGACTGAATGGACTCTTGGTTGGCAGCTTGGATGTTTCTTTATGGGCTGGGTTGGAGTTTCTCTTAAAAAAAGAAATTGCCAATTTCTCAGAACTGCTAGCAATTGGGTTGTCCACTGGACTCATGGGCAGTATTACGACGTATGCTTCATGGAACCAAGCGATGATCTTCTTGGTCACCAAAGGATTTTGGGTGCGCTCTATCGTGAGTTTGATTATCGGTAAGTATTTGCAGGAAAAATCTACTAATGCCTCATTGTGAAGCTAATTTTGGAGATTACTTTTTTTACTTTTTTTTAAGACTAGCATTTGGTTGAAATCTTTCTGAGCATCTAATGTCTTCAATCTTCTAGGAATTGTTGTTGGTCGATGCAGGTATGGAGATGTCGCAAATGTCTCTTTTGGTAGGCATCGATTCTGCTACATTTCTAAAATCGGGACTCATGTACCTAAAGAGAGTCCGCATTCATAGAGGCTGGCAAAAGCGTTATAACTCTTCTCCTGAGACTCTTCATCGTCGGAAGGCTGGAATGCTGGTCTTCCTGGCAACCAGTATCATTTTGTGGGCGGCTTCTCTGGTTCTCACGATTACAGACGTCAATTCCCATGTGTGAAGGCGTCTGTGGCTAGCATGTATGGTGGGTCCTCCGGGTGTGTGGTCACGGTGGCTTTTAGCCAGGCTAAACGGACAAGGAATTGGAAGAAAACAACATCTGAAGTGGTTGCCTATTGGAACTCTTTTAACCAATCTTATTGCATCTACCTTGGAGGCTGTGCTCGCCGTGGTGATTCTTGTGGTATGCATTGACTGCAAAGCAGTAATCACAGATTTGTATGTTTACCTAGGAGTGTTGTGAACTTTAACTGCATGTGGATGTGCTTTGAGGATCGAGGTAGGATGTGAATCTTATTGTTGTGAGAGCGTTTTGGCTTTTTTTCTAGGAAAGAATGTGTATCTCATTGTTTGTGCGTCCAGATATCTGGTTACAGCTGAATTACTTCTACATCAAATGGATTTTTAATCAGTTATGTTTGATGCAGTCACCAGATGCTTCTTTACTGGCTAGAGGCCTACAGATTGGGTTGCTTGGGTGCATGGGCACTGTCTCCACCTTTGCTACTGAGGTCCACTCTCTTCGCCGAGGTTCCAAGCAATGGCGAGCGTATGCTTACTTTTGCATAATGGTTTTTTCATGGGCGTGTTGCATGGGCGTGTATACCCATGCATGGGCGTGTGAATGAAACCAGAACAGGTCTCAAATATTGGTGTACACTATCGCGGTCTTAACACGTCATTAATTCACTGTGATAATCTCACATCCATTATTCATCCAGATATCTGATCCTTTCAATTATCGGGTTTGTACGCTCAACTTGATTGCGGCATCCTTCTGCCCAGCATCTGATGCCCACTGTCATAGATTGAATTGCAATATTTGAGACCTGTTCTGGTTTCATTCACAGATAACAGGATAAGTGTAGCGGTCACATTCGTGTGGCTGGAGAATATGACTTTCATTTGATTTTTACCGAGTACAATTCAATCCTTCTATTCTTGGTCATATTATTTTTGCCAAGTTCTACCTTATACTAAGATTTTTTTTCCCTTTAAATGATTAGATCGAAAGGGATTTCCCTCATGCTGAGAATATGACTTGTAGACACGAGTTCTCTGTCACCTCACTGTTAGAGTTAGTTAACTAACGTTTTGAGGCAATGAGATTTTTTATAGAAATATGAGAAATCGTACGTTAACGTGCAGATCCCCTGGTGAAGAATATGAAGCTGTCGAGTTGGTCACTCAGATGTTGCTTCACAGTTGATTCTTTCTTTTTCATTCATCTTTTCTGTTTTTGGGGTTATGGTTTTGTGATCATGTGTTAGGGCTTTAGTCTTCATCAGGTAATAGGGAACTGGAGGGAATCAATCTCGAGGCAGATATATGCTGTTATCACTAAAACTAACGTGTTGACTACTGCGAATATTGCCTAGCACTAGACGTGGTAAATGCGGAGGCAACTGACGGTTCACCGATTTGGATTAAGAGTTGCATTGTTAGTAAGTAGACTTGGTTTTTCCCGATGATTATAAGTGAAACTACAGGAACGTCTAGCGTGGCCGAAGTCAGCAGAAGGATGATGCTTATCATGATCCTGTTGCTGTTATATCAATCACCTTGTCTTCGGTAGAAGATTAAACCTACATTGACTGTTTAACGATCCACTTGAAAAGTAGGATTAAATGATGTTGCTTCTGTCTAATTTGCTGATAAAGGAACGGCCGTAGTTCCAACTATCATAACCGCAGTGATAGCCGTCTTTCCTGTTGTGATGTTCTTAATTCTAGTTATCAGCCAGTGTCTCTTCAATGTACTGTTACGTAGGGGGTGCCACTGGTCTTCCAACTCCAACCGAGCAAGACCCAAGTTCAGGTGTGTCTTGTGAGCTTCTTCATGATTGTTTCAGCAGTATGCAGATGTTTGGCCCCGCACTAGCATGGATTTATTTGAGTTCACACCACCGGGAAATTAAAGTGTAAGAAAAAGGAAAAAATTACTTCACGGGTTATGATTATTCCTGGTTTGTTACGAGAATTTTACGGTTGCAACGGACATAGTACTACACCGCCATTTAAAGTAGTGGATAGAGTAGTCACCAGGTAATTACTAATCATGATTAGGTGGACGAGTAGGCGAGGTTAACTCTTATTGTGGCGCCATGCCGTTCATGCTGAAACTGAAAACTGAAATTAACCGAACTGCAGATTATGCCTGATTAATGGCGGTTTTCTACTGTCTCTGCGTCGGCCTTGCTTTCGGTTGAGAAGAGTAACCTTCGTTGTGCGTGCATATCGTCTTGTAGGTTACCGGCTTCCTTATCTCTTTTTCCTTCGCCTCCAGTTTCTGCCTTGTCGGGGTCTGGGAGTTTGTTTTGATGTTGTCAAGAGAGCTTCAATTTTAATACGAGTGAAAATGCGATTGAACGTTGTGCCTTGTGTGTTGACGTGGACTGCTATTTTACATTAATGATGTTTTTATGCATTTGAATATTCTTGATTAGCGCTTACTGATCTGATAAATGTGTGATTTATTGTTGTTTGGGTGGCTTTCTGTCCAAATTCGATCCTTAAAAAGTTTTTCTCTGTTGTTGCCATAGACCTGTGACGGGGTGATTTACGTAGTCCAGTTATTATGCTTGCATTGAAACCGTTGGTGAATTCCAAGCTGATTCATGAAAGGACTAGCGACCGAGTGAAGATAAGTGAATCCAAATTATTGTAGTTCTACGATTTGCGGGGATACAGTGTTAGCAAAAAAGGAGTCAGTGTAATTTAAAAAAAGATTCAGCAAGTATGCCGCAACTGAAAGGACAACCGGGTAGCAGCGGAATGAATCCTCCCGGGGGGGTCTCCACTATCAATCTCTCCAACTGGTCGGAACCTCCACCACCTCGGCGTAACATGAATCCTCCAATGATCAACATTGACAGCGACCATAATAACGCAGATTCCCGTCCCTCTGCCGGCCTATGTGAAAGCAATAACGACCGCTCCATCGCTCGCAATCATCAGGTGTGTACATTATTTCCAATTGAGATTTATTCGTATAATCTTATAATTCACTTGGCAACATGAAAGATGCTAAGGAGGTTTAACCAATGCAACATATTCTTAAAACATCTCATTAATTTCTCCAAGGGGATAGATGACCCCTAATTTCTGAGTCAAAGCATCTGTTTGAGGATTATTTATTTTATTTGTTTATCTATTTTTCGTAGTGTATTGCGGATCTAACTTGCTAAACTCGCTTGCCGCTTTATTTCTGGGATCGCTTCCTCCTTCTGCGTGTGATTCTGGTGTAATTAAGATCAAGAATCTAACACATTCTTTGAACGGCTACCAACTAGGTTCAGTATGTGTGAACCTAATTCTTAAGTGCAGGATCATAATAGATCCTAATGATGCATTAATGGAGTTGAACTAGGATCATTACAGACAACTTCACTCCATGAAAGCAGGATATGAGCTTGAGTGACACTTTCTCTATTTTTTTAACCGAAATTTGGAATTTCAACTTGTAGGTGGGCCTGTGTCTACAATTATCATTTTTTTAATTTGCTCAGAAACAATTTGCTCAAGTACATTTTTTTCTTAGATATCTCTTTGCTGTACTGTCTAGGTATTTAACTTTGCTGAAGAGAATGACGCTGCGCTGAAAAGGTGAACAGTTATATTGCATCTAAGTTCTTTCTATATCAGTCAGCGTCAAATATCCACCAGAATATCTAAATCCTCTGGTTTTCATACATGCTTGTGATACACATCAGATTTTTAACTTTTGTGCACATGACAATCGCTTGGGTTGCATCGGTAAGATCTTTCCATGAAAACTGCTTGACTGTTGTTGTATGGTTGCAGGCGGCCTGGTTATGATGAGAAGAGAAAAGAGATGTATGGCAGTGGAATCTTTGGTGAGTCTTGTGATCCATCTGAAATTGGGGACACTGGATATGGAGGAATTCCTACTGATAAGACGCCTGCGGGAGAAGGCCAGGTAATTAATACTCAATTCTCTACTCGTAAATTTGTTCGTTTCTTTACACTGATCGATTTTCCAATACAGTCGACATGTCTGTTCAACATCCGACATTCGCTAGACTAGATCACTCTGCTGGGTTCTGAACATGGTAGAGAGTGAAGGTTTGACAGTCATCAACGATAGCAGAGGTTCATGTCTAAGCTGTTTCCAATCATAGATATGGATTAATCCAGCAGTTTGACTATAAACATACGGTGCACATATTAGTGCAAACGAATTCATGAGATTCTCTTGAATGAAGTTATATTTTAATAAAATATAAAGCTTGAGCAACTTGAAGTTGTGGATCCACAGCAATTAAGAAGCCGAATCCAGTCAGATGCCAAACATAAGGAACTCTTTGGAAGCCAACAGGATAATAATTTTCAGGTTCTTGATAAACATTTCCGCTACCAAACAAGATCTTGCCTATAGATTGCTGTCTACGGCTTGGTTTGTAGCAGTCATAGTTTATGGTAAGTCACTAACGAATGAAAAGGTCAGGAGATGCCTGCTGCGGATAACAGGAATCAAAATGGCGACCCACTTCGGATGCAAAAGCGAAGGAACTGAACGGGAGCAACATATTCGGTCATTCAAGTTACGATTACCTTCCGCCAGCCGGACGATCATCAATTCAGTCCCCTCACGAACATCAATTTCCTCGACGTGGCTGGACCAGCAACGATTATAATAATGTAAATACAATTTCAATTGGAAGAGGTTTTTGATTCATGCAGCGGTATGTTTGAAGGGGTAATCTCTCGCTTAAAATACACGAGAAACTAGCAAACCAATTAATCAGAATATGTTTTCACCGTTTCTATCGCTGTGCCATTTCCAGTCTCCAAGAGGAGAGAGCCAAGGGAGCCATTATGGTCCAGACGATCAGTTGGAATCACCAAAGAGGCGGAGCAATCTTGAATCAGCAAAACAGAGGGAGATTAATGTAATGAATGAGATACATAACGATCTCACAGGTAGTGGCAGACTAAACTTCTCAAGTGCGAAAGCGAGAGAATTGGCCGGAGATAACATTTTTGGGCCGCCCCCTACAGATGCTGGAAAACTTCCGGCACACTTGCGGGAGGTAAGGAAAGAAACTTTATGTGTAGAAAACGTGAACAATGTTCTTGGATGCGTTGCTTCGTGTGTGTGTGTGTGTGTGTGTGTGCGCGGGCGCGCGCTTGTGTAAGGGTGGGCGCCCGCGAGCTAATTCAATTCAAGTAAGAATAGACTACTTGGTTATCCAATTCAGAGGTATAAATCCTAGTCAGTAATTGCGTTTATAACGTTGATCTCCCGTGACCATTGCTTTCAGCCTGCAGGGAAGAAGACGCAACTAGCATTCAACCATCAAGAGGAAAACCCAGATCTGTTTGCTCAGAGGAAGCACGAGATGAAGAGCGCAGAGTTATCTGGAAACAACATCTTTTATGACAGGAGCAACCCAAGCGATGAGATGCTGCCTCAGCACCACCAGCGCAGCGTGGCCAAGGTAAGAGAGATGTCTGGCAGTGATATCTTCTCTGATGACAAGCCCAGAGCTCGGAACACTGTCGGTGGAATCCGAAAACCACCCGGGGGTGGAAGTACTATCATGCTTTCTTAAAAGTATACCTCAATCTGTCTTCATACCTCTATCCACCAAAACCTTCACTATTACATAAACAATTGCCGATTTCAATAACGCTCCAGTATTAACGCCCAGCTCATGCTATGATCATATTGGAGCAGATTATGTCTAGGCCTATCCATTTAATCCTTTACTCCTCTTGCCTAATGTACACACTTACTCTTATTTACTTTTATCATAAGCAGACCAACGGCGCCGCGGTTCTTCACCTAATGTATAGAACTGCTTAGTCCTCACCCTTCTGTGCATAGATTCACATGAAAAGCCTTTTGGGGAGCTTCATGGTTTCTAATATGTATGTATGGGGTGCACTTTGATGATGTTATTTGTTGGTGCATTTTGATTAAGTTTATGCTTGGTACACTTTAGATCTCATGGTTATTTTTAGATAATGAAAAGATTGTAAAAAATTGGGTAAGAACAAATAACTCATGAACATATAGGAACATATAATGCAAGAATATTTCCACACAGCCATGGCATTAGTCCCAAAAATAGAATGCTATTATAAAGTATGTTGAAAATATAACTTTGATACCCAAAATTGAGGTGGATTTTTATTCGAATCATTAATAATATTTTGAATATTATTTAGTATTTTAAACATGTATAAAATTTAAATCCAGGGTATTAAATTATTTTCTATTCTGAATATTTATTTCTGTACTTGTTTATCAAATTATATGAAATTTTACATGTAGCCAACAATTTTTTTCATCAAATTAGAAATAAAACAATGTATCAAGTCATTTTAGCAATATTGGCCTTAAACTTGATTTGTCCAAATATTATTAAATTTTGAATCATTTAACCTTTTAAGCTAATTTAGTGCAAAAGAATGTCACTAAAACATAAAATAAGTAAAATCAATGTTGTCCAAAGCTGTTGACTATGTACACCACTGAAGGAAAATTTATAAATTAATTTTTATTCTACTTAATTAATACATATATCACTTGAAAAAAAATCTTAGAGTTTTAAAAAATAGTAATTATAGTTAATATTTTTTTAAATCCTAAGTATTATCACACTTTAAAATAAAAATCTAAAAGATTATTGATTTTATTCTAAAGTAAATTAAATCAAAATAAAATAAATAAGATTATATCCAAGAAATAATATTATTCACTATAATTTAGTATTTAGACAAATTAAAATTAAAATTTTAAATATACATTATCATATATATATATATATATATGTGTGTGTGTGTGTGTGTGTGTGTGTGTAATATTGCCATTGATTGTTATTGAAGTCATATAAAAGTTTCATTCATTAATATTAAAGTAGTAAATAGTGTGGTTTGAATTTTATTAAAATATATTAATGTAACTTGTCATGGCTAAACAGAACTAAACTGTTAGTTTATAAAGTTAAAAACTTAGTATAGCCATGATTACAAAAACAAATTTATAAAATGACATCTGTAACATAATTAGAAGTAAAAATAAAAATATATATTAAAAAAAAATCTTGTCCATAAGTGATTATAAATAAAACTACCTTACAATTCAATTTGTCATAAACTATTAACAAATAACATCCAAGTTAAATTAACCCAATAATTATAAATAATTGCAAATATAAATTTTGATAATAAAATTAAAAATATGTAAAACACAACTAAAATTTAAAATTTTTTAATTTCTGTATCAAATCATTTGCATATGTATATAAATATAAACATATCATTTTTATTTTGTTATTTTCCAATCACTTGTACATAAAGAGTTTTCTAATGCTAACATGTAATTGTTGTAGATGAGCACTATAAGACTTTATAGCACATGATGTAGCATCTTGTTTTGTTTTGTATAAATAGGTTTTAGATTCATCTTCATGCACATAAGCCTTTTAATAAAATAGCATTGTGACAATGAATGCTATAAATTCTTCAGTTTATTTTTTAAACTACAAACTATGTATTGAAAATTTATGTTTCAAAATTCTAAGCTTAATATCAAGATTTTGAAACCCCCTGTACAATATTGGATCTTATAGCATGAACATGAAAGTAAATTTTTTACCTTATTGTTTTAATTTATTTACTTGAAATTTTACAATCAAACTTTTGACCTCACAAAATACACAAAAATGCTTTGATTGTACAATCCAAAGGTTTTAAACCTAATTTTCTATGTCAGACCTCGAAGAGAATGGACACAATTCAAACCCCCACTACACAATTTAATGTCCCACGCAATGGATGAACTCGATGAAAAAGAGGATGCAAGAAAAGCACCAAATTCCACGTCAACATTCCACGTGGCGTCCATCTGTGCTGACGTGGTCACAGTTGGCAAAAGAGTGGCGCCATCATCGTCACCGACGGAGCCTCTTCCCGCCTTTGAATCCCGCAAGGCTTTGCAAGCGACGCTTTGAGCCTTCGCGTTGATGGGTCTTGCTTCAATTTCGAATGCATTCTGAAGAATTTCACGCGGCTGAGCTGCCTGCCGAGGGTTCAGGAACTCCTCGACACATTCGCCTGTGGTTTTGCTTCTCAACGACCTCACGAAACGGGTAAGAGATTGAGGTTTCTAGCGACGCGTTGGGCGTTATGTGCGGCGTTGGTTGCGGCGCTTCATCCGCTGTCATTCTACGACGATGCTGTTCGTTTCTTCGCCCTTCATCAGGTTAAGATTTGGGAGGAAACCCTAAAGCGGAGGTGGAAACCCGAAATTGTGCTTTTCGGACGAGACCGTTTGCCGCTGTCTCGCTCCTGCTACAGCCTCCTTCGTTCTCGCTTTCCCCCCCGCTCCTTCTGTCGCCATGCCTCCGAAACTAGACCCCTCCCAAATCGTGGAGGTCTATGTGCGCGTCACTGGTACGAAGTCTCTTTTGCTGTTGGTGTTGTTGAACTTCAGTTTATTTCTGTGTGGATCTTGCTCGATTGTGCTCAGCACTTGATTTGCATCCGGTATAACCATGGGCAGCCGTCAAACTGCCGTTAGAGTTTTACATTGTCTCACAAGCGGCGTTGAGTGTGGAAGAATTTTGGATTTTAGAGACGGACATTGGAACTGTTCTGTGGATAGATTGGTATTTCAATGCCGTTTACAACTTGAGATTCGTGTGTGGACGCAAAGAGGAACCTTGAAGAAAGTAACAGCAGCCTGTTGGTTCTGGATGCACGTCTAGCTACAGTTTGTATTCCCTGAGCGTCCACGCCGAATCATGAAAAGTTCAGAAACATTTGTGTCCAGTGTAGTACAGTTTGAATGTGCAGTACATTTTAATTCACCGCAATGATGGAGAAGAGGTTTTACGAATGTTGATCGTCATGGATGTGTCGCAGGAGGAGAGGTGGGTGCCGCCTCGTCGCTTGCGCCGAAGATCGGACCCCTCGGGTTGTCTCCTAAGAAGGTCGGAGAAGATATTGCCAAGGAAACGGCCAGGGACTGGAAGGGTCTGAGAGTGACAGTGAAGCTTACGGTGCAGAACCGACAGGTATGTCGGAATGGGAGGAGCGTGCAGGGTCCGATTAGGTCATTCTCTTTGACTTGGTAGATTTGTGTTAGAGGTAAGAGGTGTGGAGTTACGGCATTGTGGTGTGTTCCGGGCAGCTGAGGGTGGGTGCAGGAGCGATGGAGGAGGTACGGGTTTGTGGTGTCGAGAAGGAGATGAGCCACTGACAGGCGTGGTTGGACTGAATGACAGGCTAAGGTAGCTGTTGTGCCGAGCGCTGCGGCTCTGGTGATCAAGGCTCTGAAGGAGCCCGAGCGCGACAGGAAGAAGGTGAAGAATATCAAGCACAACGGCAACATCTCTCTGGATGACGTGATTGAGATCGCGAAGATCATGGCACCGAGGTCGATGGCGAAGGAGTTGGCAGGAACCGTGAAGGAGATTTTGGGAACATGTGTGTCAGTAGGATGCAGTGTGGACGGGAAAGACCCGAAGGACCTGCAAGCAGAGATTGACGATGGTGAGGTTGAGATTGCGTCGGCTTAGGGTGGAGAAGATGTATATTCGGAACGGTTGCAAATACAAGCTTGCGTTGCACACGAGATGGTGTGGATTGGTGGCGAGGGTGGTGAGGGCGTGGTGTTGAATGAGACTGGTGTTGTGGCATGTGGGTGTGTTGTGTGACGGGAGACGTGAATGGTGCAAATGGGGAGTATGCATGCAGATAATGAGTTGGAAGGGAAGGGCAGAGTGGCAACGAGTGTAAGTGCTTGTGACTGTGCAGTGAGTGGTGGAATGCAGTTGGGGTGAGCTTCGATGGAAGGGATGGAATCCTATTCCATGAGGTTGAGCGTTATTAAGTTGGAACCAGTGGCAATGTTTTGAAGTCCATTGTTTGCCTGTTTGTTTGTTTGTTTGTTTGTTTTTCTTTATCAATGTGGATTTGATCATAGAGTCAAAATTCAGACTGGGTTTCTGACTAATTGTCAATTATTCACCAATTGCTTCATAATTTCCAGAGAAATCATAAGTTTTGTTCGTTCGAACTAGTGTTTGGGATAGATCTGTGTTTAAAAGTGCAGGATGGTGTCTTGTGTCATTGTTTAATCTGTTTTGTGCTATTTTACCACTCAAATGTACTCAAAGAGATCTCATTAGAATTCAGTAGGAATTAGCAATAGTGACATGAGGTTAGTGTCCAAAGTTTAAAATTTTATTGTATGGATTGTAATGAATTGCATTTTATTCTATTGGGTGTCCACAATTTGTTTGTTTTTGTAATGATATCCATACAATTTGATGAAGTATAGAAAAGTTAGAAAAGTTGGTTGGTAGATGAAGTGTTTATTCTTGGTAAAAATCTATTATCATTACATTGTCATGAAATAATTGTTTATATTTAAAAAGTGAAATGTGATTTTTTTGTTGCACATTTTGCAAAGAGTAAAAGAAATCTTAGGAAATTGTGTTAGATTTGTGATATCTTAGCAAAAGTTTGTACAAAATTATACAAAATTTGGTTGTGGCAAGTGTAGAATTTCAAAATGAAGCTTATTTAAAAAATATGAGTAACAAACCATTTATAATTATTAGTAGTGGTGATTAGGAGTGAAGGGCCATAATTTCTTTAAATTTGCCAAATCATGTACATGTATCTAATAAGTTTTTAAAACATAGTATGTAAAAATTTTCTTTGCTTTTCTAAATTGAACAAATTATAATATATTGTTAGTTTATATCATTTGAAGTCATAAATGATGGGTTTTGTCTTGCAATAATATCTTAAAAATCATAAGTACATTTTCCACATGTTTGGATGTGTCAAGGACAATAAGTGGATGAAGTCAAATAAACAAGTGAGACCTCTCTCAAAGAAATAAATATAAAGAAGTATATATATTAAAAAGAAACTGGAATGGCTAATGCCAAAAAGACAAGAAAACTAGAGACCCTTGAACTAGACTGGAAACAAGAAAGGAGTTGACAAGAGTGAAGAAGGCTTCACTCTTGTCTCTATTTATACTATCTACCTAAGAGCTAAGTGGCGACGTTCTATAGGACCTCCAACACGTATCCAATTTACAAGACACGTGTCAAACTTGCAGGGCAAGTTTCCTATATGTTCGCCACGTATTTAGCTTGGTCTTCAAGCTACCAACATGTGCGACATGTGGCTAACTTATTGACCAAGTTTCTAATCCAAAAGTCTACTATGGACACTTATAAAGTCAAAGCAGCGTCTATGAAATTTCTAGGAAGTTTCTCTAAAGATATTATGGAACTAACCTGCTTTTACCTTCTTTTATCTAGTTCTATCTGATCATATAGGTAACTATGTATATGTCCGTGACATTACCCCCCCTTTAAAGGACGAGTTCCACGAGGAGCGGTGATTACATGTGTAGAAAGTCTAAGATGCGGCGAATAGTATTTGCCACATATTCTGATCTTTGTTCTCTTCGAAGGTAATTGATGGGTCCTCTCAGCCATCGATAGTGTCCCATTCCAGGGCGAGAAGACCACCCTGTTATTTGATCATTATTGTGACCTTCATAACTTCCTTCAAATATCACATTTGGAACACCGTCAGGAGTTGTTCTTATCTCCAATAAAATCACCAAACATTGAGAATCTCTTCCAAGGTCGTGATACCAAACACGTTGTATCTCGCCATTTATTCGAGGAAGAACATGTCGTTCTTGAAGATCTTCATCTCGGTTGCGTCGTCTTGAGGGTTGTAATAGTTGCAATGTCTTGTCCGATAGGTCAGCAAATGAAGGCTCTTGAGTCAAATCCGCTGGCTGTTGATTCTCCATCTCCTTAGCGTCACAAAATACAAAGAAGCTACAAACAAGGATAGAAAGTTGAATGTTATCTTGCCTACATCTTGTTTCTTTTATAGGGAAAGTCTTCATCTTGGTTTCGATGGATGTTGTTGATGAAAGGTCTCCACCTTCCTCGCTGCATTCGCCAGATTTTTTGCTGGTTCCCATGTGCGCTCACTAATATCGTATCCGTGCCAGTGAACAAGATATTCCAACCTATTTCGGCGCCGCCTTGAATCTAAGACTTCTTCCACTTCAAATTCGTCATTATTGTTCACTTCTATAGGAGGAGGTGGCACTTGTCTTCTTCTTGGTATGTTCATTATCTTATATGGTTCAAGAAGAGACACGTGGAATACAGGGTGGATCTTCATAGACTCTGGTAGGCGTAATCGATATGCAACTGGATTAATTTGTTCAGAAATACGAAAAGGTCCAAGCTTACGATAGTCCAACTTGTCACAAGGTCGCGTAGTCTTGATATTGCGACGAAGTAGCCATACCTTGTCGCCTACGTTGAGTTGTGGTTGTTCCTTTCGATACGCATCAGCGTTTATCTTTTGTCGTTCTTGAGCTTCCTTTAATTGTGCCTTCATTGTTGTATGTAGTTTTGACAAATGATTTATCAAGTCTTCCGCCGCAGGATTGTCAACTTTCGAATAGTCAAAAGTATCAAGTCGTGGATGGTAACCATAATTGGCAAAGAAAGGTGTTTGTTGTGTAGAAGAATGTACCGTATTATTATAAGCAAACTCTGCCAATGGTAAAAGAGTTGTCCAATCATCTTGTTGGTAGTTGATGGTACATCTCAAATACTGTTCCAAGACTTGATTTACGCGCTCCGTTTGTCCATCAGTTTGAGGATGGAAAGCTGAAGATAGCTTTATATCCACCTTTAGAATCTTGAAAAGCGTTCTCCAAAATCTCGATACAAACTGAGTTCCCCTATCCGATATAATATCCTTAGGTAATCCATGATAGCGGTAGATATTGTCAAGGAAAAGCTTAGCTGTTTCTTTGCCTGTGATAGATTTTTTACATGGTATAAAATGTGCCATCTTAGTGAAACGATCTACTATCACGAATATAGAGTCATAAGAACCTGAGTTTGGAAGATCCGTGATAAAATCCATAGACACAGAAGACCATGGTTGTTCTGGAATGGGTAATGGCTGAAGAAGTCCGTAGGGTCGGTGGCGAGGAGTTTTTGATCTTGAACAAACATCACATGTTTTTACAAAATCTTTGACTCCCTTCCACATTTGAGGCCACCAAAAATCTCTAGATATCAACTCTAGAGTCTTATTGTACCCAAAATGTCCTGCTGCCGGGAAGTCATGACGAGCTTGAAGAACACGTAATCGTGCTTCACCTTCTGGAACATATAAGCGCCCTTCGAAATAGAGTAGATTTTTCTTGAACTCAAACTTCGAAATATCATGAGACTTAGAAGAATTATTCTTAATTTCATGAATAAGGGGATCTGAGGACATACTTAACTGGACTTGCTTGAGAAAAGTTGAATCAACAATTAATGTTGATTTTGTTGCCCGAAGATAAAATTGCTCTGGCTTCAAGAGAGTTGTTCTTTGTTGATCAAAAGTTGCATCTCCTTCTTTTGGTGCAAGATAAGAACGTCTAGAAAGTGCATCGGACAGACCTTGTTGTTTTCCTGGCCGATATGTAATATTGAACTCGAATCTTGATAGAGACATGCTCCAACGAGCCTGACAACGATTCAACATGCGTGTTGACATGAAATACTCGAGGTTCTTGTGATCCGTATACACGGTGACTGGACTAAAAGTGCCTTCTAGATAATGACGCCATTCCTGAAAAGAATCCACAATTGCGAGAAGTTCTTTATCATGGATTTCGTAGTTGATCTCTGCTACCAAAAATTTCTTAGAATAGAAAGCTACTGGATGGAGTTTGTCATCTGTTCCCATTTGTGACAATACTGCGCCCAAAGCAAAGTGAGATGCGTCTGTTTCCATAAAGAATGCCTTGGAAAAATCAACGCGATACAAGATTGGTGCAGAAGTAAAAGCTATCTTCAAAGCTTCAAATGATGCTTCTGCTTCTTTACTCCACTCGAGCTTGTCCTTACAAGTCAAATTGTAAGTGGGACTGCAACTTGAGAGAAATTCTTGATGAAGATTCGATAGTAATTGACAAATCCTAAAAAACATTGTACATCCCTTACTGTTTTTGGAATCTTTCAATCCATGATTGTTTGGACTTTCTTAGGATCCATTATGAGGCCACCATTCGAGATGATATATCCTAAGAAGTCAACTTGAGTAGTGTAAAATACACACTTTTCCATCTTGGCATACAATCCTGTTTCTCTGAGTTTTTGTAAGACATGACAAACATGGGTTTCGTGCTCTTCTACGTTCTTAGAGAAGATTAAAATGTCGTCTAGGTAGCAGACAACAAAATCATCTAAGAATTCATGAAAAACATCATTCATGAGATGTTGGAAAGCAGCTGGTGCATTTGTGAGTCCAAAAGGCATAACATTATATTCGAAATGTCCATACCTTGTTCAAAATGCAGTTTTCCACTCATCTCCTTCTTTAATACGAATGAAGTTGTATGCTCCTCGTAGATCTATTTTTGTATAGATCTTAGCTTGATTTAATTGATCAAGAAGTCTAGAGATTAAAGGTAGTGGATACCTGTTCTTGATAGTGATCTTCTTAAGTCCCCGATAATCTACACACATTCATAATGATCCATATTTTTTCTTCACAAATAGAATTGGAGCTCCTGCAGGAGATTTGGAATGGCGTATGAAGTTCTTGGCCAGATTCTCTTCAATATACTCCTTGAGTTCAGCCAACTCATTTTGTAATAAATTGTAGATTGGTCCAAAAGGAGGCTGAGATCCCTCTTTGAGATCAATCGAACAATCATATGGGCGATGCTCCGGAAGAATATCAGCATTCTTCTTCTCAAAAACATCTTGATAGTCTCGGTATTGGCTTGGAATGCCACTTGAAGCCTTTCCACTATCAGAAATGGGTGTTGCGTAAATAGCAAAAGTTGGTCCTTCTTTTGCTGCGTGTATAAAAGCTTTTGCACCTATTAGTATAGGTTTTATTGTACCAGGCTTGTAGCTTTTTACTGGATCGGTAGGATGTTTAATAATATCTTGGAAAAAGTCAAGTCTACAAGAATTCCAATCTATTTGAGGGTTATATTTTTCTAGCCATGACAAACCTAGAATAACTGGATTAGATGGAAATTTAATTATGTTAAAGGTTATATAGCTATTATGACCATCTATTGTTACTTTTATAGGACGGGTTTTATGAGTGACATCTCTTGAGGACAATGGGCGACCATCTATGACTTCTACATGTACGGGTTTAGGTTTCTGTACTAAAGGTATTTTACGATTCTTAACAAATTGTTCATCTAGAAAACATGCTGAGGCTCCTGAATCTAATAAGGCAGAGGCTCTGTAATTTTTTGGTCCTAAATATACATCTATCATAAAACAAGGAGAGGGTTCTAAGGAGAGAATAGGACCTTTACTGGGAATTGTACAGGGTTCCAGCTGCACGGTCCCTATTGTAGCTGGACAAATTCGTTTTCCGACATGTTGTCTTCTTTGACAGCCGTACTCCTCATTTTGTAGTTGCGACGTTTCTTTGGACAATGTTGAGCAGTGTGCTTAGGTTCTCCACAATATAAACATAATCCTTCTTGACGACGACGAATCTTTTCTTGTTCAGTAAGAGGTTTAAAACGTACCGCATCAATTTGCATGTCTTCTACTTTCGAATGTACATTTTGTGAGGATGTTGATGTTGCCATTGAATAATAATGTTGAGGCTCTCTTGTACGACTCTCGGATCGAAACTCAAAAAGTCGATTGTCACACTTCACAACAAAATTAATTGTTTGACTCAATGTCTGAGGATCGGATAAATTGAGCATTAACTTTTTTACCTCATATTGGAATCCGTAGAAAAATTGACTGATTAGTGCAGCATCGTCCCACTTGATGTCGGTCGCTAGTTGTCAAAATTGTGAAGCGTATAATGACACTGATCGATTGCCTTGTCGTAGGATGCAAATCTTGTTGGTTGCAACACGAATTGCATCATGTTCTCCATACATCGATCAAAATTCCGCAAAAAATGCCTCCAAATTATCCAATATTGGATCACGTTGTTCAAGAAAAGATGAAAACCACGATAAGGCAGGACCCGAAAGTAACGTTCCAATAAACCTAACTTGAGATCCTTGCGTAGGATAACTCTGAGGTTGAAGTTCGATCACCAGTTGTACTTGATTGATGAATCCTCGAAACTTAGATCTTGTGCCATCAAACTTCTCAGGCAAACTGATTTTTGGTTCTCTAACGTTTGAACGGTGCTCCATCATCGGTGAGGTAGCATGGTTTGGTGTAGATATTGACGTAGCTCCAACCATCTCTACATCTTCACTTCCTGTTAATCTTGATGCTCCTTGTGGTGGTAAACTGAGTTGATGCATTGCAAGCATTAGTTCTCTCATTTGCTCTTGCATTTGTGCCATTGCACTCTTCATTTCCGCAAGCTCTGCCATGATAATATAATAGAAAGGAAGATGTCTACTCTTACTTCAAGAAATACGGAACACACACTCAAAAGAAAAAAAATTCTAGAAACAATATCAGTTTAGAAGTGGGTACTCCACAACTTCTAATATGCTTATGTCTTATCAAGAGAAAGGGGTAATCCACTCTTAATCAAGAAAAGACAAAGCTCTGATACTGTATGTATACTCTTGTCAATCTGTCAAGGACAATAAGTGGATGAAGTCAAATAAACAAGTGAGACCTCTCTCAAAGAAATAAATATAAAAAATATATATTAAAAAGAAACTGGAATGGCTAATGCCAAAAGACAAGAAAACTAGAGACCCTTGAACTAGACTGGAAACAAGAAAGGAGTTGACAAGAGTGAAGAAGGCTTCACTCTTGTCTCTATTTATACTATCTACCTAAGAGCTAAGTGGCGACGTTCTATAGGACCTCCAACACGTATCCAATTTACAAGACACGTGTCCAAGTTGCAAGACACGTGTCAAACTTGCAAGGCAAGTTTCCTATATGTTCGCCACGTATTTAGCTTGGTCTTCAAGCTACCAACATGTGCGACATGTGGCTAACTTATTGACCAAGTTTCTAATCCAAAAGTCTACTATGGACACTTATAAAGTCAAAGCAGCGTCTATGAAATTTCTAGGAAGTTTCTCTAAAGATATTATGGAACTAACCTGCTTTTACCTTCTTTTATCTAGTTCTATCTGATCATATAGGTAACTATATATATGTCCGTGACAGGATGTTATTACTTGTAAATATTTTGCAATTGTAAGTGTATTATGTAAATTCTTTGAGTTCTAATTTGTAACAATTGACAATGGTAAAAGATGTTTCTTCAATTTGGTATTATTCTTATGCTAGTTTAGAAAATTAAGATAAGTCACATAGTCATTGTGTGATGAATAATAGAATAAAGACACTACTAATTGTGGTTAGCTTACAAATTAAACTTTGATATGTTAAAATCTTCAACCTGCATTGAATTTTGAGTATAAATGTAAATAGGTAAGCATATGATATTATAAAGTAAAAGATTTAAGGTGGATTAGAATAAACCATATTACAAATAATATGTTAATTTTACACTAAGTTTTGCATGTCCATGGCTTATATAGAATTGGTAATATATAACAATTGCTAAACTGTAGAAATATTATTAATAAAAGTTACAACATATAATGTCATTAGATTTTTCTACTTCATTTATTGAGCTCATTTTTTTATTATAATCCATTTTACATAAATAGCTCTAATGTTTTATAATATTTCAAAATAACTATGTTGCTATTATAATTCTATCATTAATTATTTGTAATGATTTTTTAAAACTATAGTTATAAATTTTTAAATTTTTATTTTATATATATATATATATATATATATATATATCCACTTCATAAATTTTTATTATCATTATTATTTTAGCCTTTGAAAATGATTAATCTTTTAATTTTTTAAAACTTTTAAAAACAAATAATTTGTATTCTTATTTTTTATGCTTATCACACCATTTATAATTATTTACTATGGACATATCATCCTAAATTTATTATATGAAATATTTAATAAAATATGCACACATGATCATAGAATCAACACTTGAAATACAATGTCTTAGACATTACAAATATATTTTTGAAATAATATATTTAGAAAGGGATGGTATGGACATGGGATTTAATATGATTGTGAAAAAAATGATAAGTCTAATTGGTACTGCATGGAAAAACAACAAGGTGCACTGTTGAGAAACTCAACAACAATCTAATTTATCATAAAAGCACTGAATTTCCTAAATCACCTTAAAAATTGCTATACAAGAAGAAAAAGAATTTATCACTTTTAGTTATCAAAGAATATATTTATTTATTTATAGACTGTTGTTACATTCTTAGTATTCAATATGAAGTTTCATAGGAAGCTGCAAAGGACTCCTCACAAAACACTCTTTGTTCTTAAACACTTCTGGCTTGTATTAAAGTCTGGATTGTAGAATTGAAGCATAGATCAAGTCAAATTAAGTATTGGGCACCTTGTTATTATTGGATAATAATGTAATGTTGTGTGTGCTCTTGCATGTTGTTAACATCATTAACATAATCTTTGTACATGTAAATGACAATTTGAGTTTTGGTGTCTTTGTGTGAATGAAACATTGAAGAACTACTTACTTGTTAATGTAATCATACTAAAAATAATCCTCAATAGTTAACTTCATAAGGAATACAAGTGAAGGCTTACTTCAAGCATTATTTTCTATTAATTATTTTTTATAGTGAAAGCATTTGTATTCATCTCCTTAGAGTTCAATTTTGGCAATATACTTTCTCTGTATTTCTTCAATTATACTCTTTGATTGTAATGTTTTGAGGGGTAAAAAAATTGTTTATTTTTTATTTTTTATTTTAAATTACCATCTTTTTAAAATAAAAAATAAACGTTTTCTATTTTTCTATTTTCAATTACCATTATTTTAAAAATTTACGACAGTAAGTTGATTATCTTTTAATGTGCTGCAATCATATTATGTATTCAGTAATTCTTTACAGAAAATAAATTGAATGATATGGAAATTTTAGCTTGAATTAAAATTATAGCTAAATGGATCATACATACATACATACAAGTATGTGTGTATGTTTGTTTGTGATCATATTTTTACACACACTTCAAATCTAATTTTTAGTTAAAATGAATATTTAGAAAATATTTTATAGGTTGATGAACTATTAGAAAATGCATTGCATACAATTGCATAACTTCTAAATTATGATGACTAAAAGTTTTGTTTTTAACAATGCATCATAAACAACCCAATAATGCTGAAAAAGAAAATAAAAGAAAATAGAGTTTTAAAATAATAATAATAATAATAATAATCTATGAATTAAAAAATGCAGAATATTTAATCTTAATTCAATTGAATATATTTTTTAACATATGAAATAAACCTGCAATATAATATGAGTATCATTTACATTGATGAATTTTTTTGTAAAAAAGATGAATGCAAAACATATATTGTTGATTAAAGGAAGGCAGTGGTGATTGGAATCAGATTTGGAAAATGAATCATGATTGTGGGTTTTTGGGAAAGATTTAAGGTATTGAGAAGCATGGTTCTGTGGCTTTTTTCTTAAAAGTGCTTTTGGCATTTTCTCTTCTCATTTGCCACAAGTTTAGCATCCTTATCCAAAGGATACAACATAGCCAAAGAGAGAGAGAAAGAACAAAGAAAGGAAAAATAAAATTTTCAAAAAGTAAATTATAAAGAGATTTGAAGTTCTAAAAAAAAAAAAAAATTGTGTCTTATTAAACTTCATGTGAGTGATTTTTAGAGACAACATCCAAAAATGCACATGCAATTGTATCTGCGAAGCTGTTCAGTTGAATTTTGCAAAACTATCAACATTAATTCTGGCCAAAAAGGTAATTTTTCTCACTCACAGAGAATTTCAAAGAAAATATTACAGTAATGGTAATTAAAATTGAAATATTTAGAACTCTTTCTTTTTCTTTACATAATCTGCAATAATATGGAAATCTATCAAAAAATATTTGATTAAAGAATTTGTGAAAAAACTAAATTTCTCTTCATTTTCATATTTTTGCTTATAAAATTGCAATGATTAATTATATGTCTGCATCAGTATTGAAACTAAGGTTCAATTTGATAATTTATTAAATGAATAGTAATGCTTAATTCATACAAGTACACTTATATGTAAATGACTGCTTTGAAAAAAGATGAAAAATTCAACAATTGTAATTTTTTCTAGTTCAGAAACCAATTTACATTATCACGTGCTTTTCTATGGTATCAACATTATTTTCCTATTCATTTAGGATTAAAGATCAACCAATTGTTACAGTCTAAATTTAAATCAACATATACATATTTTATTTATATATATATATAATGCAACACCTTGGAATATTAAATTTACACCCCCCCCCCCTCTACAAAATCTAGTTAGAGTTTTGTGTGGTGGACCAATTAATGTAGGTACTTTTAAACTAACAAAAGTCTCCTTGGGTTTTATGTGGGAACAATCACTACAAAACTGCTCCTTGTAATTCATTTTTCCTAAACCTAGATTGCTTGCACTTAGAGTTGCGGATTTGGTGGGAGTTGCATTTTGAAAGAGAGAGATGATGTTGGAGGGCCTTGGTGTATGTGTTAAAAAGAACAAAGCAACAAACCAAGCATGAGGAATTGAACAATGTTGGCAATGGCTACTACACATCTTGGTGGGGGTGTGTGCGGGTGGAGGTATTGGGAACTAATTGTGGAGACATATTGTAGATATAAAAAGAGTGACCAAGGATTTTAAGAGGGGGTGCCAAAAGGTCATTAGAGGGCGCCAATTTAACAACTCCAGGGTGTCACATTAACAATACTCTATATATATAATATAATAATAGACTTTTAGATTAAAGGTGATAATTTCAAAAGAATTTTTTTTATAATTTTATATCATAATAAAATATATTTAAATTTAATATATTTTTATACCATAAATAAATTAAAAATATTAATTATTTTTTAATCCTTCTTATACATATTTTAACTACTTATTAAAAAAAATGTAGTGTATTCTATTATTTAGTCTCTACTTAATGGATGTACATGTGCAACTAGGATTGTAGTTATTTAATATTAATAAATTTATTCTAATAACTTTTTTTGAGTTAAGGCATTCAAAACGTCATTAAGAAAAAACATTTTAACCATGTGGTTCAATGCTACCAGTTTATAGAAGTAAAACTAAGATTAAAAAATATTTTTATTGATTTTAAAACCAAAATTGCTCATATTAAAGTTGTACTTAATATTTAAGAATTTTTGTTTCATCTTGAAGATAGCAATGTGATGGTGAAAGTTGTGACTATTATTGCAATTCATTTAACATCTATCAAAAGATAAAATAAAATAAAATTCAAGATCTTAAAAGTCAATGAGTATTGTCTACTTTGACTTTTTAAAGCGACAAAAACATGGCCTAACTTGTCAAAATAAAAGACTATTGATGTCTTACAGTTTAATATTTCTTTTTCTTTTTCTATACATATCTTAATAATTATATATATATATATATATATATATCCCATCTAAATTATGCAATATTTACTTTTTATATTGATGAACATATTTTTTTATGAAGATATTATTGGTTATATTCTAATATATTTATTAGTACATTGTTTTGTTATCATCATGTTTCTTCTAATATATCCAATAAAATATATAAACTAAAGTTTTATTAACTTCATATTTAGTTTTTTTACCATAAATTTAGGGTTTTTATTTATAAGATTATAAATTTATTTCTGGTAATCCTGCTATTACAAGATGTTAAAAAGACTATAAAAATATCATATAACAATTGTATGATCCACTAAATTGTTTATGCTCATTATCATTTCTCAATCAAATTGTTCATGTGTTGACACTATATTTTAGTTTTGTGGAAACAAGCACTTCTACAAATTGCAAACTCCTTCATTGAACCAAGTTAAATAATGACATTGTTTTGTGATATATATATATATATATATATACATATATTTTGTGGTTTCAAGTGCACCCAATCTTTCTAATCAATTTTTTTTAATACCAATAAAACAAGAAGTTCTAAGAATATGTCAGATTTAGAGTTTGTATTTAAACACACCATTGTTAGTATATATATATATATATATATATATGTGTTTGTACAATATAAGATTTCCATGATTCAACTCATAATCAAAACATCCTAGTTGGATGGAATTTAACAACTACATACAAAAGTTAAGAATAGTTACTACAACATACTCACAATCTATTTCTGTTGATACTCAGTTCCAATGAATTGGGCGATTCATAGGCAATGTATTTTATACTTTCTAAGAGTAAAATAATTTTTATTTTAATTGAAGTGAAATATTCAAAAATTCAAACTCTCATACACAGGCCCTGCAACACAATCCCCATCCCATATTTTCATCCACATCATCCAAAAGTTCATCCATATTGTCCGTCCATCCTATCCAGGTACTGATGGGAACACCTGGCTGACAACAATGGGGGTCAGGGCAGAGAAGCCTAGACCAGGTAGGTATATCAGAGGAGCAATGTGGCTGGATGATGTGGAAGCGTGGGAACGGGTCTGGGAACGGGTCTGGGAACGGGTCTGGGAACGGGTCTGGGAACGGGTCTGGGAACGGGTCTGGGAACGGGTATGGGAACGGGTCTGGGAACGGGTCGGGTCTGGGAACGGGTCTGGGAACGGGTCTGGGAACGGGTATGGGAACGGGTATGGGAACAGGTATGGGAACGGGTCTGGGAACGGGTTGGAAGGTGCCCGAACTGACACTCACCCCCACCCCTCCTCTCTCACACACACCAGAAGGGTGGCTCGATTTGGCCCAGTCCAGGACAAGGAATTGGTGGACGAATGTACATGTCGATGAAGTTATGTTTTGGATAAAATAATAGGGTAACTGATGGGTGTTTTTATGGATGAAGTTGGATGATATTTATTCTTGAACCCTCCCTTCTTCCACAACATGTGCAAGCACTGTCCTCTCTTCCTTGGCTCTCTCCAGTCCCCCTTTGAGATTTTCGGGGCCCATTGAGTTTTTAAATTTTTATTTTACTTATTTTCTGTTTCACATCTGGACAGACTGCTTGTTTGTTTTTATGTTGTTGTTTTTTTCTTCTTCCTGGGGTGGGTCAGACACGGCAGACAGAGAGATTCAGAGGGAAGGGTGGGCATTGATGAATGAGCAATCATCCCCTTCGGAGCACATTCCAGTCCAGGATACCTATTGGCATAGAGGAAAGAGGGTAAAAATAAAAGGTAAAAAACAAAAAGATGGGCAGAGACTGATGGGACAGAGGTCCAAAGTATTGGGAGTTGATGGGAAAATAAAACAGAATATAAAAATAAAATGTCCGAGGGAAGAAAATACAGAGAATGGAGAGGATGGGGAGCATAGGGAAGTCACAAAAGGGTTCATATGCCTGAACCAATAAAACTCTCATGATTAGAATTTGCATGTGAAACAGAATTGGATTTAAATATCAGCATCACTAAATGGGATATTACTTCCAAAGCTGAAAACCTTATTTTTCCATTTAAATAAAGTTGTGATCGTGGGCCTGGTGTTCATTTAATCCAATCCCACCTCTTTCAATTGATTGACTAATTTATTATTATTATTGTTGTTGTTGTTGTTGTTTATTTATTTATTTATTTTTGTTTATTTATTTATTTTTCATTCTTCTTCTGTTAATACAATGTAACAAATACTAACAACCACTAACAACAACACGAGTTTATAAAGAGGGTGATGCAAGATGCATGAGGAGAAAACCAGGCTGGTAATGAAACGAGGAGGTTCGTCTGCTTCTAGGGTGGTCGCCAAGCCTAGCCTAGTTCCAAGCACGGTTTCTCAGAACGGGGCAGGGACAGAGAATTGCTTCCGTTCACACCAAGGGAACAGAATGGGGATGGGTGAAAGGGCGATTTGTACCTCACCCTCTCTGTCTGCCCAGGGGAGAAGGGAAGATGTCAAATCCCGAATGAATGTGGATGATACACGGATGGATGAAACCAGGATGCCTTCCCAGACAATTCCTCAAAACTAATCCAAGAGATCCATGTAGAGGCGCGGAGAGAGAATCCTGCACCTGGACCACAGGACCACACGCGGTAGCAAAAGGAACACGGTCATAGAGCGGATGGCAACCAGCCTCGTCGGACTGGCCGCATGGGGCGGGCCAGGGGGGCGCGCAGAGTGGTGGACTGGCCCGGGAGATCACCGGGTGTGATCCGGCCCAGAATACTCGCACGCTCTGGAGGTGGCGCAGGCGATGGCTGCATATTTGCCAATCTCATATTTGCGACCCCATCGCCATAGCTCCTGCCCCGCGCTCCCCACCACCCCACCCTCTCTCCCCGTCCCCTCCCCCTCCTCTCTACAAAATCTCTCTCGAGATCCAGGTTTTTCTAGGTCCTCTCGGCTCCTTCGTGCTGGATCTGACGCTCTTTGTGCTGCTGGAGGTGAGAGGCCATTCACTGTTCCCGGATTTCGCCAGGGGTTTTGGATCTCGGGATTTTGCAATGGCCCTGGCTCTGGCTCTTTGATGTAAGGTTTTTGTGTCGTGAGGGGTTTGGCTTGTTGGATTGTTGGATGTGCGACTGCCTTTGACGGATTATGTCAGTGGTGGATTCTGTGCTGATAGGATTCGTGGATCGTTCCGAGGCCGAGATGGTAGTGATTCGGGGGGAGTGTGAAATGAAATGAAGGAAGGAAGAGTTGAGGACGCGGCTGCGAGCGTGGGCCTATTGGGAGAATTGGTGTTGGGGTTTCTATCTGGTTTTTCCGAGCCATTCGGATTCTGGGAATTCAGAGTATAGTAGTTTAGTGATTAGCATTGGGGGGACGCGGGGCCATTTGAGGTTGTGCTTGGAAGAGGGATACGGCATTCGTGATTCCAGTTTTGTCTAGGAAAGAGAAGAGATCACAATCGCAGAGTGGTCTTCATATTTCTGGAGACCGGGCGGGGACCGATCCCTCTGGATGCGGTGACGGAGGTTGAATCGAAGAATGGCATTCGCTCAGGCGCACAAGAGTCGGCCCCTGTCTGTGAACTCTGGAAAGAATGTTGGAGGGTTGTCTCCGTCGCCGACGCCGTCGCCCTCCCAACCCGAATCTACTAAGGCTACACACTCGCGTACCAAGTCTGCTTCGCCTGCTACCTCGTCATCCGCTACTTCCACCCGGCGCCAGAGCAATGGATCTGCCCGGCAATCACACGATGGCGGCGGTATGTATTTGTTATCTGCACACATATTCCAAAGTGTACACTTCTTTCTCGGAGGTTCTGGTCACGCATTTCCTCTTATACATTCTTCCCTCTCCTATCAATGGGCGTTAGAATGCCGTCACATGTAAAATGGGATCGTTGTCATCAGCCACGGATTATGAATGTCATGTTTGGTATCACAGGAAAGGGGCCTTATTATCAGCTGATTTACGAGACTGACATAGATTTGCTTCTCGGATTTCCCATTTCATTTATAGAAATAATTGTCTCAATCAGTATTTGTTCGGGTTTATGCTCCTGAAGCTCTTAGTGAAAGGATCACGAATGTGCACATGGGAGGGGTTTTGTATCCGTGGAAGGTCGGTTTAGGATCTGTTTCGGTTATCTATCGTTTCCCAAGAAAGACTGATCTTCCCAATTCCGATCTGAATGGAGTCTCAAATCACCTAGGCTACTTTTCACCCTGAGGTTCTCGAAGTACTCATGCGCATAGTTATTTCAGATTCATAACTGAGCGCTATGACCGTTTTTTACGATGCTCCAATCGATAACCAGCTTAGAAGTTAGTCGGCTTGATTCATCGGTCAGGGAATATCACGGCACTTTTTTGATTATCTTCAGAATATATAACTGCTGTAGTCTGAGTACCTTGGCTAAACTATTATAACGCTAGGGTCACATTCATCGAGCTTGTTTCGCATTTATATGAATGACTCATGCTAATCATTACAAGCGTGAGTTAAGTGACTACTGGCAATACAGGATTTTGGAGGAGAGTGGAACTGCACATTCTATTCAGCCCTGTTTGGTCCATTTGCTAGGTGTATTTGCACCAAATCCAGTAGATTTATCAGCATATATTCTATTTTGGCGACTTGATCACGACATAGCTTGTATACACTCAAGCTGTCGTAGTGTTGCCAAACCATGATGAGTCTTAATATTGTGCCTCTATGCGTGAAGCCTACGTACTTTTCAACTGAACAGTAAAATCATTGGCGCGAAAAATGTAGCGCTGCTCTGCCTAACGTGATGCTCAGTTAGAAACACGTGATACCCCTCCGAGATGTTTAGGACAAAGTGCCGCACGTCAGACGTTCTGCTAAGTGAGTACCAGTTTTCCGTCTTGCGCAACTAGATGAGAACATCTAAAAGTATACATATCTATCTATCTATCTATCTATATATTTTAGGAATGTTTTAGGTTCAGATTCGTTGAGCCCTTACAACTTGCAGTGCGGAAGGCAAACTTTCCTTTCAAGTATTGATGCTAGAGCAATCAGTATTATGTCATCCGATTCTAGATAATGAACGTGGGATTGTGCACCTCTAGCAATGTTTAAGTTGCAGTAGTACCTAAGTACAATGTGAATTGAAAAACGTTGACTTCATCTAGAAATTGCTGTTTTTCAGTTGCGAATCGGGTACGAGTAACAGTTCGGTTACGTCCAAGAAATGCCGAAGAATTGGAAGCCGATCTTGATTTTGCTGATTGTGTGGAGCTTCAACCAGAGGTACTGTGGTCAATATCGTTATATTTTAAGATTTTCCTGTGGACCTGTTGAAATTGGTAGTGTTGAGATAATGTCTAGTGCAGATTAGCTAACCATTTGCTTGTCTGCACAGCTTAAAAGGTTAAAGCTCCGCAAGAATAATTGGGAGAGTGAGACTTATCAATTTGATGAAATTCTTACGGAAACGGCTTCTCAGAAGCGTGTGTACGAAGTTGTTGCGAAACCTGTCGTGGAGGTTGTGAGCAGACCCTTGCATTCAGAATGATAGGATTTCACTTAATGTTTGTTTCCTGTAGCTATGCAATCCTCAACTGATTATGCCGGTCATGTCAATTTTTAGGTTTTAGTAGGATTTCTGTCATACTGATCCTCTAGTGTGTGTCGACCAATTTCACATGAGCGGGTCAAGTCTGATTCTTTTGTTTATGTTCAGAGTGTTCTTGAAGGGTACAATGGCACTGTCATGGCTTATGGTCAAACGGGAACAGGAAAGACGTTCACCCTTGGAAAACTAGGTGATGAAGACACAGCTGACCGGGGAATTATGGTCCGTGCATTGGAGGATATCTTGTCCAATATTAACCACGCCGATGACACAGTTACAGTGTCTTATTTGCAGGTACAAATCAACTCTCTGTTATTGTTTTCAGTATCAAGAAATTGCACGTCTCAATCTCTTTATTATTTTAAATAGATAATCTATAATTTTTATAATTTATATTTTTAACGTTCCGATAATCGAGCCCAAATGTAAATGCTAAGTCGGGCTGCAGCTCTACATGGAATCAGTACAAGACCTGCTAGCACCTGAAAGGGACAATTGTCATATCCAAGAAGATCCCAAGACAGGGGATGTTTCAGTGCCTGGAGCTACTCAGATACAGCTGACTGACCACCAGAGCTTCGTCAATCTCTTAGACGTTGGTGAATCAAATCGGGTTGCCGCCAATACGAAACTTAATACAGAATCCTCGCGAAGTCACGCGCTTCTGTTGGTATGTGGTATTGTATCACCTTCTTCATGATCAATACAATTTAACTCTTGTTAGCTAAGTATGATAAGAAGTCTGTTCTATTCATTATAAGCTTAGTTTCTATACTAGCCTCCATATTGCCCTCATCTCTAAATTTGACACCCAATTTGGTTCTTTGGTATTTGCTTGAATGATAGAGACATTAAATTGCTCTTATCGCTGGTGCAGGTACAAGTTAAAAAAGCGGTTAGAACTAAGGAACTTTCTGAGAATGGAAAAATGCGCGCACCTACGATCCGAAGAAGCAAATTGTTGATTGTGGATCTCGCTGGTTCAGAGCGTGTTGATAAATCAGGTTGGCTGTTGGCCGGGTTGTTCATCCCCTTTAGAAATCTAACAGTTTTTTCCAGTACACTATTTGTTCTTAATTTGTCTTTTATAATGATGTTTCAATATTGAAGCTTTGTTTGATAGAGCAGTAACGGACAGTCCATTATATGAACGCAGGAAGTGAAGGTCATACATTGGAGGAAGCGAAATCTATTAACTTATCATTGACAGCTTTGGGTAAATGTATCAATGCTTTAGCGGAAAACAGTCCTCATGTGCCTATACGGGACTCTAAGTTGACAAGACTATTACGTGACTCTTTTGGTGGTAAGACTATTCTGTTCGCCTGTCGTACAGGATGTGTGAGTCTTTAATGGTGTGATTTATTCTACTTTATCGTTTGAAATAGCTAGAACAGAAGAAGTGGAGTTTTTTGGTACTTCAGAAGAACCAAGTTCTGTAACCATAACCTCTTCTGCCAGTTGCTTTCTGTGATGTATTTTGATATTTCTACGTGCAGGAACTGCTAGGACGTCATTGATTGTGACTATCGGACCTTCACCAAGGCACAGAGGAGAGACAACCAGTACTATTATGTTTGGCCAGCGAGTACGTTGTTGCGTTCTATTTAAAGAGCTGTTAGTTTTGTTGTGTTCAATTGGGACCTGTTTCTCTGCGAAATTCATTCATTATCTATGTAAATCATGACATGGAGTATCGACGAACTGTTGCAGGCAATGAAGGTCGAGAACATGGTAAAATTAAAGGAGGAATTTGACTACAAAAGTCTTTGCCGTAGAATGGAAGCGGAACTGGACAGACTTGTCGCAGAAAATGAGAGGCAAGTGAAAGCTCGGATGGAGAACGACGAAGAACTAGACCGAACTGTGGAGGAAAGTCGTCAGCTTGTGATGGAGGCTGAGAACCGCCTCCAAACTGCGCTTGAAGTATGCTAACATTCTTCATCTTTAATGGCAAGGTTTATAATATGTAGCTTTTTATTCAGAATGTTGATTAGTAGATGGTACAATGTTTGATGATATACATTGAAACTACTTCGATGAGTGCAGTCTATGATGGCGGAGAAGAGTATCTATGAACAAGAAGTGGAGGAATTGCGGCAAAAGTGTGAAAGAGGATGTGAAGAGGTGGAGGAGCTTCGGCATAGGCTGGAAGAAGTTATTCGTGTTCGGGATGTATTGCAGGAAGAAGTCCAAGTGCTAGCACGTGAACGCCAGACTGAGCAACAAGAGGTGAGTGGGCTTCGTTGACCTTGGAGCAACCTCCTTTTTTCTGTTTTGTTGTCAAGGAATAGCTGCTGACGTATCACGTAGGTTGTTCGTTTCATGGTATGTTTGGACTAATTACTGCAAAATACCATTTGGACTGCATATGTTTAATGGAAGAGGCTCTGCGGTCTGTTATTCGTGGGAAGTATTAGTGAGTGCTTTTCTCAATTGTAGTTCTGTCCCAACTGTGTCAAAAGACATTTGAAGTTCATTTGAAGCATTGCTATATGCATTCATTTGACGGATGCAAAATAGTACTCCAAGCGCGTCCTTCGATTAATGAGAGATAGCTGAGTTTATGGCTGTTTTGGTAAATAAAGAGATATTGAACTGCTTTGCTGACTTTGGTTTTAGAAATATACGCAAGAAGAGAACCTAAAGATGCAGAAGGAGATGACCATGAAAATGGAAAAACAACATATGGATTTAATGGAGCAAGTTCAGCAGCATAAAAATGAGTTAGCAGAGGCGCTGGAAAGTCGGAATATTGAGAAGGCACACCGTGAACGCTTGGAGGAAGAGCTGGGCAGCAAATGTTTGCAGCTTTCACAGCTTGAACGCGTGGAGAAGGAGCTCCGGGCAGCCACGCCTCAAATTCAAAGAGATTCAGAGGTACCATTTCTGTTTTGATCCTCGCACAATACTTCTAGCACTGACATAGTGCATCTGTGGTTGTTCATGGCATCAATATGTACTAGTCTGACTTATCATGAACCAATGTAAATACTTGCTTTGCTAATTTCTGGTTCATGATTTTCCCTGGAGCAGTCCAATGACCAAAGCAAGGAGATTGAGGAGCTTCGAAAATTGCTGGAAGACGAACGTCTGAAAAACGAACAGTCCGATAATCAAAGCATAGAAATTGCGGAGCTTCGAGCCTTGCTGGAAAATGAGCAGCAGAAGCGGAAACAGTCTGACGAACAAAGCACTGAGATTTCGGAGCTTCGAGCACTGCTGCAAAGTGAACGCCAGAAAGTTATACAGTTCGAGGAGCAAACTATTGAGGTCGCGGAGCTTCGGACGTTGCTGGAAAGTGAACGTCAGAAGCGCGAGCAGCTGGAGCAGGAGCTAAGGGTAGCGAAAACTCAGATGTCAAAAAGAAGTGTAAATGGTAGTCTGACCAGGCAGCAAGGCGATGAACTTCTGACGGTGAGGCATAGACTGGATGAGGAGTTAAGGGAGAGGGAGAGACTCGAAGAGGAAATTCGACACCTGAAGGAGCAAATTTCGGTTCTTTCTGAAGAGCACGATGAGGTAGTTTATCGACAAATTCTTTACCTTTTAAACACCTTTACACTTGACCAAGCCCACTGCATGACCGTTGTATTTTAGTGATCTGCCTCGGCTGCAAAGCATTTGGCGTGGGTTTACTTTTGGTTTCATGAGATTTCTGGTGAATCTTCTACCTGATTACTCTTTTTCTGTGGTTTGATGTTGTAGCATTCGAGGAGAATTATGGCGAACGGTGGTTCAGGCCGAAGCTCACTGGGTTCAGAAAGCCCGCTAATCAGCATTAGTAAGCCGAACCATATGCGTGACACCATCAATGGCCAGAGAGCAACTATTGCTAAGCTTTTTGAACAAGGTGAGGCTGGCTAAACTTCTCAGGTCAGACGCAAAGAATCACTCCCCGAGCTGTCGTGTGGGGATTTGATAGCAATACATGATCTTGATGGAAAATATTGAGTATATGATGTTTTTTAATTGAGATCACATACATCGATTCAAGTAGTAAAAAATTATCTCCGATCACCAGCAAGTTGAATTTTGTTCTAGTGTTAGTAATCATCACGATTTTAGCTAATGTCAAAAGTGCCACTACTAAGATGTTCTCTTTTTTTTGGTGTGCAGTTGGTCTCCACAAGATTCTGTCATTGCTAGAGTCCGAGGACGTGGACGTTCGCGTCCATGCCGTAAAGGTGGTGGCGAACCTCGCTGCCGAAGGTGAGTCACCTCTTAGGAATCGACACCAAGTTGTAGAGTTTTCTTTTTTCTTTTGTCAATTTTGAAGAAGCCATAAAACTGTGGAGGAGCAGTTGCGATTTGGTGCTCTTTTCGGATTTACTGAAGAATTAATACGCTAAGCATTGAAAAGCTTGTCTGTAACTTCGACTGTATCATCTTCAGCTTGTCCAGTTACACTTCAGACATTCAATCATATGCTTAGGAGGGTATACCGTGGCATTCCTCCTTCAGCGTTAGGGTGTTATTAGAGTTGTTAAATTCGTTTCCCAACCGACACCTAGCCACTGTAGATCACTAAATTTTGTACATCACAGTTCATCTTTTGAAGACATAACTTGCAGGGTGGACCAATTCTGGTATTTCGACGTTTGCTATGTGCTGTTCTAGAATTTCTTGGTTCTTACTATTCTATCTCATTTCAGAGGCAAACCAAGAGAAAATCGTAGAGGCTGGGGGTTTGGGATCTTTACTCATGCTCCTACAAAGCTCAGAAGATGAGACTATCAGGCGTGTAGCTGCTGGTGCTGTAGCCAACCTTGCCATGAATGGTCAGTAACGTCAACACCTTGGTGATTCTCTTTTATTTAAAAGCTTCTCTATTATACTATTTAATGGTTTCTCACATCACGAAGGCTTTTTACCTGATCTGCCTACAGAGACAAACCAGGAGTTGATTATGTCTCAAGGAGGAATAGGTCTTTTAGCTCGAACAGCCGATGATGCTGAAGACCCACAAACATTGCGAATGGTTGCTGGTGCAATTGCAAACTTATGTGGCAATGGTGCTTCCTCCTCTGTTCCCTACTGTGCAAATTCTACCTAGTTCGCTTTAGTTTCTAATACTAGGCCTTTGTTTTCCATTTGCGCTTGTTTGCCCTCATTGGTTCACAAACATTGTGTAGTGTTTATTCTCCTCTCTTAAGAATAATTACATCTACGACTTATTTTTTTGGTCCCGGAAATCATTCAGATAAGCTACAAGTTAAACTGAGGGAGGAAGGTGGAATTCGTGCACTTCTGGGTATGGTACGATCACGTCATCCTGACGTGCTTGCCCAAGTTGCCCGAGGAATTGCTAACTTTGCCAAGTGTGAATCACGCGGTGCTGCTCAAGGTCTCATATTCCGCCTTTTGTTATTTGATGTTATGGTGCTGGTTTATCTCTTGTCCACTGTTCTTTATTCAGTCTAGATTGATTCTTAGTCAAACACGCAGGTTACAAATTGGGGAGGTCTTTACTCATCGATGATGGAGCCTTACCATGGATTGTTGCCAATGCGAACAATGAAGCATCACCTATCCGTCGGCACATCGAACTGGCACTTTGCCACTTAGCTCAACATGGTATGTAACAACACTACCCATCTAATCCCACTTCATGCTGTGTCTTCTGATGTGTCATCGGGTTATGAGCTTGTAAATTTCTAAATAACTAAATCGATTTCTATACAAATTGTGTGCTGACAAATTTGATTTGAGACCAGGAAGTCATCTACATGCACTCATTGTCAGTTGAATATCCTTGGTCTATCCTAGTTCGATACTTCCTTTGCTATTCGAAAAGGGGCATGTAATAACTTCTAATGCCATTGAATTTGCAGAGGTGAACGCCAAAGACCTCGTTGCAGGGGGGGCCTTGTGGGAACTCGTAAGAATTTCCCGAGAGTGTTCCAGAGAAGATATCCGAAATCTAGCCCAACGCACTTTGAATGCAAGTGGCACTTTTCAAGTAGAATTGAGGCGCCTCCATTTAGTCTATTAAACTCAAATAATCAAAATCACTTTTCCTCTGATGTATTTTCTGGGTAGCTTCATGCGTCTTTGTCCTGTATTATTAGACACCGCTATCGTCATGCCCTTCAATTTATTTGTAACCAGCTCAGTTGTTTACACATCATAGGCTGTTTTTCGTCACTACAGTGACTGATGAGTTGTTCAACCACATCATGTTTTAGGCTCATTCCTTGTCAGCAATCTCACGAGTGTGGGTATGATCAATCTATACCTCCACCATCACCTGAAATACAACTGCCGTTACAGTTTATCAAATACCTCGTCATTCATTAAATTTATGTTAAACCCTCAGTACTTTTGGAGAATTGGAACGGTAGTGAGTCGTCGCAATGTAGACTCCTACTTCATTGTCTACGTAAAACACCCACTACGAAGAAGATAAAGAAGCAGAAAGTGGGTGTTTATCACACACGGTGAGGCTCTCAAAATGTTGCTTCAAGAAGGAAAAGGAGCCATTCTCTTCAGCACAGTAGGCCCAAGTACTATGCAGTTCATGTTTCAACTTTCCACAGATCTTATAATTGTGTACTATGAATTAGACATAGTGGGTTTCAGCATAATGCTTCAGAGTGCTGAATATCATCTTCTTGCTTTGGCATTCACAATAGTTTTCAACGCTCTTTGCATAGAAAACTATGAATGACAAGTATTTCTTGATGCCCTTTGAATTGTTTAGAAAATTGCTTTTTGATCTCAATTTTTGAGCGTCTTGTGATGTGAAATGAAATGGAATTATGCACCATGATTGATATATTGTTTTGTTCATGTTCATGTAGGCAAGAGAGTTTTGATCATATGGATGTTCTCTACTCTGCTTATTACATGATAAGTACTCTTAGAGTGTATGACTCTAAAAATGTGTAGAAAATGAAGAGATGCTTAGTAAAAAAATGCAATATTTGGAAATCTGTTTCAAAGCATTTAATCAAATGTTTGAGAAATTAATATGGAGCTTCTAGTTACAAGTCAAAATTAAATTGAAATGATTTTCCTAAAACACATAATTGAATAGTGTTAAAATTGGATATCTAAACTTTCAATATTGATGACAAAAAAAACTTTCAACACTTCAAAAGACTCCAAGAAAAGTGGCAAATTTGTTAGTGAATTTTTTTGATAATGGACTAAAGTTTGTTGATGATGATAATATTTATGTCATTCATAATTAGAATAAAAAGAATAAAGAAAGAAAAATAGAGAAAGTAACATAGAAAGTAATTGAAGATAAAAAGAGAATGAGACACCATTAATCTTTAATACAAGAACATATGTAGTTCATATAAAATTTCAATCAAGAGACAACAATTCAGTAAACATTTAAAGGTCTAAGCATGGCATTTTGAAGTTTTTTGATATAATGTATACTACCAATTTTGATGGTTTTTTCTTCATCTCAAGTAAATGGTCCATTGATCAAGTAAAGAAAAATCCAAAACTCAATCTTTTTAACACTTAAAAAGGTTAGTTCTAATACTTGGAAAATTATACATAAATAAGAAAATTTTAAAACTAATTACATGATTTTTTATTTTTTATTTTTTTTTAGGGATATAAAAGGTAAAAGTATGTAAATATACTTAGAGGATTTATCAAGAAATAGTGGTGCTAGACTATTGGTTCAATTATAAAAAAAAATTCAACATCTTCAAAAATAATAATTTAATAGTGAGAGGAGAAAAAAGAAACTACATTCTTTACTTACATTCTAGAAAAAAATATGTTTATTAAGAGAGAGGGAAAGAAATTAAAAATAAATAAGTGAATATCATATTTGTTGTTTTAAAACTATAAATGAATTAGAATTCATTTAAAAACTTAGATTATTATCATTATAAATTATCATGATGCATATTATTATTGGTGACACTTTTAGACTACATTTTTAGAAAACAATAGAATGTGGCACCCTCAATTAAGTCATTTAATGATAGAATAATTTTTTATGATAAACAAAAGAATATAATTTATAACAAGTTTTGGGCTTATTTGTAACCAAATAAATTTCATGAGTATATTTTTAAATATATATATATATATATATATATATGTGATGCAAGGTATAATACTACTTTATAAAAATTAATTGAACAAACACTTCTTGGTGAAGAAGCAAGGTTTATGATCAAGGCTCAAGAAAAAATTATTTAATAGGAAAATTTTTGGAGTTTAGGACAATGTGTGGTAGTATTAGCAAAAACCATAATGGTATGTGGTGGATGGAAAGTTGTGCAGTAGCAAAAATCCTTTATATATATATATATATATATAAAAATAATATTCCCTCCAATAATTAATCTCCCAAAAATTAATAATTCCTAATAATTAATCAAAATTTTGAGAATTAATTCTATTCTATGGTGCATAAATAATAACCTTTGATTTCTAATAATTAATTGATTTTTATTGACTTTTATTAATTAATAGAGGTAATTAATAGAGACTACATGGCTACTAAGGCAAAAGCAAGCACCTTAGATGGTAGGGCACAAGAATGATTTCCATCTTGCATTCAATACACCACATGTGATGATTATTAACCTCTAATAATTAATACTTTTTCTTGCAACAAATGATATTAATTAACAAGGGAACAATATGTGTATATATATATATATCAGCCATGGTTTGCCTTGATTGAGTCTTGACCACACCAATGGTTACATTGGAGGACCAAGTCAAGCCTGAAAGCACTGGAACTATTTTGCCATTCTCAGATGTACAACTTTGCACTACTAGTACCCCTCATGACGCAAACAGCACATGCAATCCTGCAGTAGGGTCATGGAAGTGGTGTCACCGAGACCATTACCCAAGTACTCAGCCCCACGAGTGCACTGCAGGATCTGGCATGCGGTGAATTCACCTCTCCGGGGGGATAAAAAGTGGTAGGACCCCTTGATGAGACAGGATTACTTCGGAGGCACTGGGTACCTCTCTGCCAGTGTGATGTTGCATCTCATAGATAGATATCCAGCTCCATTTGTATTGCAGCTTGTGCTTACTGGGATGCAGGATTTGAATCCACCATGTTTTTTTTCTGTGTTACCTTTGCATTGGTGTACAGAGTAAGAACACCCACTTGCTGAAGTTGTTGGTTATCTAGAACTCCTTCTGCAGGTACCACTTCCATGACTGTTTGCACACATTCTGACCTCTGCAGAAAGGTCGACCTTATTGGTTGGTGATTGGCTTCAAGTTTCTGCAAACACATGCTACAAACCAATGGGTCAGCGTGTTCATTTGTTGTTGACAGGGAAAGCCATGGCTATGTGGTTGTCGATGCTGTAATAGATACCAGAATGTGGAGCATCGAAAAAGAAGGGATATGTAGCAACAGAGTGGTTGTGGATATTTCCCTTGCTTGCATCAGAGTCGTCTCTGGGAAGCATTGCAGCACTGCAAAAGAAGAGAGATGAGCCAAGGGGTTGTTTTTGATAATCCAAGGCAGTCGTTGTGAATCCATTACTGGGTGATCACCTTAGTCTAGCCGTTGTCACTGTTCAGGTCTGGATCCTAATGCGATATTCACTCAGGACTTGTAAACCTACCGTCATCGAAGTCGTCGCTATCGTTGTCAAAGTGGGATGTAGAGTCAGAAGAGTACAGCCCAAGTAGCCCACTATCATCGCTATCATAAAAGCGGTCCTAGAATGAACCACTATCAGTGCTGTTTTCATCGAACAATGGTAGAATTGGTAATTACAGTAAGCCAACAATCAGAGTCCTACTCAGGCATCTACCACTTGCGCTTTGTCTCGACTTCTGTATATGCTGGGATGAAATCTCCAGCTTCGCAAAAGCCAAAGCTGTGACTGCTGTCGATGCTCGCAGGATAAGAAAAATTCTCACAAGTCCTGATGGACAGGGACTTACATGAACTGCTAGACAGCTACAGAAAGCACTAATCGATTCAGACCTCTCATGTCTGAAATCTCAGCAAGAAGGCATGGATTACTCCGTTCTTGTCGCACACGTGAAATAGCCTGCATCGTACTGCAACATCAACTCACAAATGATGCAAGCTTTATGTAGTTAGGCTCTCCACGATATCATCACTTGACATACGCCAGGGTGCAGCGGTATGCAACAATTGATGCTCATTCGTCTATGATTTCCTGGTATTTCTCGACGTCAACGCGTAGATGCTGAAAGAACCGGTACCTTTTGCAAGGATATGAACTGTTTATAGCGGATTTAAAATGTACAAAAACAAGACGAGACACTCTCACAACACTGAGGTATGGCTTTAACCTTCAAACATCACAGTCCCATATTCGGTTACTCTAGGCTGAATGTTTTGCCTAACTCAAATCTTATCACAAGCGCTATCTTGATGGATATATCCCGTATCTTCGACGAGAATAACAGTCAATAGTTGTTCCCAGTACCTCCAAATCAATGCTCGTTGATCTCATTCAACCGAAGATAGCATTATTAACCCACATATTTAGTAATCTTGTCAAACGGTATAGACATAGAGAATTTTCAAGTGAAGATACACTAACAAAATGGCGGAGATCCTCGCATTCGCCAGTGATAAGCATGTAAAAGAATTGCTCCATCTCAGCCTGTACTAATCACGAAGATGGACCAACTTTCATTACAGCCCAACACTGGTCAGCACTTTCGGAATGAGCATGTATTCTACCAATGCACTCAAATGCACTACAGGACTCTCATGTTCCATTCCTTCAGAGCCACAGTGAAAACCGAACCACTACGTTAAGATGTGAGGTAATCCCCCGTGCAAGACAGTATTATTAGAACCCTGAATCTTAAAAAGGAGCTCAAGTCTGAGAAATAAAATTCAATTGAGAAGGTTGACAACCTGGTCCTACCAATGCAAACTGGCCAGTTTCAGACATCAAAACCAAATAAGTATATTTCCTGACCATAATCCAATACACAGAATGTCTTCAAACACTGAAGTGTGGTATACTCAAAATTGATGAGAACAAGCACCTGAGAAAAACGGCAATCAATTTTCGTGCTCCACAAAAGTCAGCTACAGTTAGCTTGTGCAAACCCTCATGTGAAGTGCAGCTTATGGGAAATAATTACTGTGTAACAAAGAGATCCAGGGAAATAGTCGCATCACTCCTCCTGTGCCCACTGACTTGGTTACAGCAAATGCCATGCTCTGACGAGGCAGAACTCCCAACTTTAAAGATCTCTACAGCCACCCATATCGGCAATACCATAATATTCAGCTTCAGCAACTTTAAGCAAATCTCTGGTACAGAACGCATGAAGCTGCATGTGAAGCTAATCTTCGTCATTCCACAATACTCATTCAGCAGGCACCGAATAGATCTTTCTGTACATCCTTTTCTATGAATAACCGTAATTTAAACCCTCGATCCAAAGTAAGTGGAACACCAGAATCAAACAGAAGCCTGCTTTCACACATTGTAAAGCCCAAAACCTATGTGACGAGAGTAGGAATTTTACAGGAAACCTGCGTAATTGCATGAGAGCATATTGAGCTGAAAATTCTGAAACAGGACATTTCCAACTTTCTCAATAATTCAGCAAACCGAAAACAAAGATCCAATTTTCGTCAGATGTTCTATACAAAAGTATCATTTGATGCAACATATGTTTGAATTTCTTGCCCAACCATGCCTTGATATTCACGGACACACACCAAATACTACACTTACCGCAAGTTAGAACCAGATCGATCAACAAGCTTTGCAGCAGTGCGGTAGCTAACTTTACTGTATTCCCCCTCCCGTCGTTACGTCCACCCCAACGTAACAGGCAGGATCCATGGTCTACTCGTCAAGCATGCTGCATTATGCCACAGCTTGACACAAGCATTGTGTGCTTCCAGAGAAATCACCATTCATATCATTCATTTATTGGCCGTTCGTAAAAAATCTCAACACTCATAGAAGATAAATTAAGGTTTTTTTTAATTATGAACTCTACCATCAATCACTCCCCCTACTTAATTGGGGAACGAACCTGTGTCGAATCCAACTGCACTTTCAATGCTCTTGCAGGCCAAACAGCTCCAAGAAAACTAGACAAGAAAAACAAACGTGTGTCCGCACAGACAAAAGCATTTTTCGTCAATCTTTTTCTTCGCGTCCACACTGATTACTCCTGACTGACGCCACCCTTGTTCGCCTTAAATGTATGAATCTCAAATAAATCCAGGCGATACTTGCCCAGAATGTCGACGAAAGTTACTCGTCACGACCACGAGTTTCATGGACTAAGGAATCTCCTTTCACGAGTTTAGAAAGAGGAGCTGATCAATTCATAAACATCACACGATTCCGCGACACAAGAATTTAGGGCTTTGGAGTCACATCCAATACCATCGTCACTACAGGGGCTTATGGATCTAGTTTTCTTTACTCCTGAAAAGGAAGGAATTACTTCCTCTGGAGATGGACGCCGCATTTGACAGAAGACGATTGCTCTCGCTCTTGAAGACTGTTCAGGTACAGCCTTGCCATCAAATGGAGCTGGGGATTGAAGTGAAAGAGTGATTATATCGTTGCTGCTGTAATAGTCAGGTGACTGGACTATACTCATTGATAACACGATTCTGTGGAACTAGTTACCAGGGACGAACGTGACGGGTCAATCCCCAGCTTCTCTATCGTGAATAAATTCAGCTATCAGTACCTAGAGTTGCAATACCTGATCGGGGGTAGCTGATGCACAATTCAATAAACCGTTTCAGTGTTTAACCCTTATTTTCCTCTACAATAATGTAACCATATGTTTTTTTATTTCTGTGAGGGCATAGTCGGACAGAGCCACAACAAATAAATTGAACAGGCAAGTAATCATCTCAATTGTGAGCGTAGCACGTATCCAGAGGCGAGTATGGAATCACCCATAACACAGAGATATTGAAAGCCCAGCTCAGCATACAGCGAGTTCAAGAATAAGGAAAATGCAGCAAGGGACGAAACACACTAATATTGCAGGTAAGAAGCAATTCATCATCTTTACTGAGGCAAAAAAAGCACAACTATTGCCCTCAGACAATGGCATTGGCAGCACTAGCAATCCTAGGCCACAAGTCGGCGCACTCCTTCCCAATAGGACCAGTGATAGCAGAACCTGCAAAAGTTGCGAAAAACCCTGTCAGTAAATCAATAGGCTCAACCCACAAGTCATAAGGCGCACAACATTTCGATAGGAACAAATTATGATAATCGATATCTGTCTATCATTCTCATTCGCCAACTGGATCTTATACTAAAACGAATATTAAGTCAAAGAGATTTGAGGGAAATATCTGCGCACCCTTCATTTCTCCCTTAGGGTTAACAATAACACCAGCATTGTCTGCAGACAAAGCATAAATCCCAAACAGGTCGACATTAGCTATTGCTCGAAAACTGTAAGGGTTGAATCTCCAAGCTTATACAGGACTTCATCTTTAATAAATGAGCAATCGAATAAACGTATCCGAGAAAATTGTAGGTTCTTCCGTAAATTTCATGCAACATCGTTCCCAATGCGAACACGTAACAATTCAAATCGAGGCCAGCCACAAAAACCCAAGAGCAAACTATCTTGTAAGTCTCCGAGGCTCGTCTGGTAGAGAAATATACATACCTTCGAAGTACATAAAGACACCATCTTTACGTCTCCATGGCTTGCGCTGTCGCACAATGACAGCGGGCATGACCTTCTTACGCAAATCGGGCTTTCCCTTCTTGACAGTGGCCATAACCATGTCACCAACAGCAGCAGCAGGCAATCTATTCAGACGCCCCTTGACTCCCTTAACGGAGATAACATACAGATTCTTGGCTCCAGTGTTGTCGGCACAATTCACCACGGCGCCCACGGGCAGACCGAGTGACATGCGAAACTTGTTCCCGGAGGAACCACCTCTACCTGAAACGAACAACCATTACAATTTAAATCTCACGCCAGAAATCTGCTTTCTTTAATAATACCGAAAACATAGTCAAAATAGACTATACTCACTGCTCGTTTAATTACATACTAAGGGACAGAATTGTGGAAGCACGGCATCAACACTGATCTGCAAGCTTCATCATTGCAAAAAAAATAGAACCTAGAAACGACACTTCAGATTAAGCATCCAGGATCGCATCCGAAAATCAGTTACTCAGCAAAGACGTGAACTTCAAAATACCATCGTGAAGATATCTACAACAACACCTACTCCGTAAATAAAATGCTTCATGTGCTTCTGAAACCCTAAAGCCACTTAATACATAAATCATGAAACAACAATATATATATATATATATATATATATAAACGGTTCAGCAAGAACAGAAGCTCAAACAAGCAAAAACAGAAGAACAAAACGACGGAAACGAGAGAAAGAGAGAGAGAAAGAGAGAGAAAGAGAATGCTCACCGCGCTTCGACATGGCCAACGATCGTGCTCGCCACCGGCATACCACCTCTCAAAAGAACCGCTCAATGCCAGCGCTCCCACTATAAGCCTCTAGCCCTAATTTTGGTTTGGGTCCGGACCTAATGTTCACGGTCCAGCCTCGGATCCACGCCAACAACATCCAACCCCATGCCAAACATCCGCCTTCATCCGTTCTACATCCGTCAAGAATATTGTCTCTCTTTTGGATGCTTGTTCTTTAGTTGGAATGTTAAGTGCATGGGAAAATCAATGAGATGCAGTTGTGAAACATGAAGTTGTGCTTTTGGTGGTAATTTTGGCAGAATTGTTACTTATAATTTTGGAATTTGAGCCAGCATTGAAGAGCCCTTGCAATTTTTTTTGAAATATCTTATAAGTGTAAAGTTTTATCCATATTTTTAAATCATCAAACTTTTACAGTATTTAATTAATAAAATTAATATTGAACTCTCTCTAAATCTGCATTACTATATGTGTGTGTATATATATATATATATATATATATATATGAGTTGTGTTAGACTATCATTTTTTAGTCGTTTTTTTTTTTTTGTTGTATATATATTCTAACCTTTAGTATTGTTTTAATGTACATAAGTCTTTTTGATTATATTTAAATAACTCAATTTAAACTTTTTATTTCAAATTGTAATGCTTGCATCTTAAAAATACTATTAACATTGATCTTTAGGTCCATATATATCAAAGAATAAAACTAACACTTTTATTAATTTTTACCTTTAAAATATTTAACATATAATTTAAATATTTTATTTTAAAGAATTATAAATTATGTTTATAAAGTTGATCATCAAAAAATAAAAGAATTATATTAAATATTTAAAAACTATTAAAAGAATTGGTGTTTACAATAGAATAACTTTGAATATTTTTACTATCTATAATAAAACTTTGTAGCCATATAAATATAAAGGTGGCAAAAATATCTTCAAGAATTATAAAAATTTTAAAAAAAATTAAAAATTACAACTACAAAATATTGAAAGCATAAAATCATCATTCTTATAATAAAAAAATTGTTAAAAATAAAATTCACTCACATTTTTTTAAGAAATAAAATATGTAATATATTCATAAAGAAAGTTTTTTAAAAAATATTATTGACTACCTATTTAAATAATTTATATATATACATATATATACACATGTATACATAGGATATTGCTAATGCCACCACAATTTTTGTTGTTGCTACCATAGTCTACTACCCACTTGACATACTTATTTAGTTTTTTAATTCTAAGAATAATAAAATTTATAACTAAATTACACAATGTGAGTACTATTCAACTCAAAAATTTTGATTGGAATAAAAAATACTAAATAAAAATATCGTCTAGGTTGTGGTGGCAATAGTAAAAATTGTGGTGGCATTGATAATACCCTCTGTATATATGTATATGTATATATATATATATATATATATGTATTGCATTAACAAAATCTAAGAAATGATTGTAATATAACAATATCTGGTGATAATCTGTAATAATTTGCAATGATAAACTGAGAAAAAAAATTTGTAACATTTTTAAAAATATTTTTTATGAAAATATATTATTTAAAAATTTAAAAAAAATCATACCAAAACCATAAGATTCATGTGGTTGCACTCAAAATGGACAAAATCAAAATAAAAGATCAGGTAGAGGAAGTGCCCTTGTTTGAAGACTCACTCTACAATTGTGAAGGTGGTGCTTTAATAGATCTTTGTGTGTGTGTGTGTGTGTTTGTGTTTGTGTTTTTCTGTTTTTTTTTTGTTTTTCCTTCTAAAGTGATAGGATATTATTTTAACTGTTGCAAATTTCTATTTTCATAATGAGAAAATCATGTATTAATGTATCATAAATTTTCGGAACCGTAATGGTGTCTATAAATATTATGTATTTTTAGTATTTTTTAAATATTTCTAAATACATTGATGAATTTAAAAATATTGGATACATCTCTGACTTATTTAAAGTGATTTTTTAAAGGTGATACTAGATATCCAATATGGGTTTTAATTATATTCTTGAAATAGAAATAAATAAAATAATTATTTCAAAAAACAAAGCTAATATAGATAATTTTAAAAAAGGATAACTTCAAGAAAAATTCTTATACCACAGTTCTAATCATTTCTTATAAAATCAAAAGATCACGTTTTACAAAATTTTCGCTTATCCATTGTTTATTAAGTGTATTATCATTCAAAATTTTAAAACATGATTTTAGAAGGTAGTTCAAAATCGTGTTTTGCATATGTTATTTAGGAATGACATACAGGGAAGTAGATGGGAATAATTTTATATGTATGATGGCAAACGCTGGTATAATGTTTTGAATGATGCAATAAAGATATATTCATTTAGTATCAAATTTTCTTGTGTTTGATTTATAAAAGCTTACTTAGTATTTCAATCAGGTAGTATCAAACAGTAAACCAGATGCCGTTTGTCAAAACTACAATACAATTAAGTTGATATGTGGAAGATCTTTCTCTTGAAGTTTCGTTATAATTCATTCATTGTAAGACTTTGTGTTAAGGTGCATTGTAACAATCATAATCGGTTGGTTTTTGATAACACAGTTTTTTCAATTATGCGCATTTAGATTCAAATCATATCAATTAATCGAAAACCTACTCGATCGAATTATAACTGAAATATTTTATTTAGAGAAATACAATGACTAAATATGATCTTAAGTAAATCTTAAACAACGCTTCAGAACAACGAACCACAGCAAGTTTGTAAACAATTGAGTATATGTCACTTTTATCTAGAAAAAAACACACTCCACTTAACAAGCTGTACTGAAGAACCAGGTAAAAAAATCATTATTGAAAAGGAGACCAGACCATAAAATTCCAACTACTCTTCAATTACGGCGACACCTTTCGCTTCAAAATCATCTTCTGTAGTGCGAACAGCAGGTATACAACTGTTACTATTCAACCACAATAGAAACATTAACAACGATACCCAATTGACACTCTAGCTAAGAGACCAAAAGTACATACTAGACCAACAAGAAGGCCACACTAAGTCCTTTTCCCCACATTCTCACTGTTTCTTACAACAAATCCTATCTTTATAACTACCATCACACTGAAGATATAACAGAGGTGCTGCCTATGATTCCCTGTCTAACAACACTGCTTCTGTGCAACAACAGAAATCACCAACAATGTACCGTTTCCAGGCATTTGTAGGTGGGCGAGATGAAATGGAGTAATTCAACAGAGTAGGTAAGCAATTGACATTCTTAAGGAAGGATTCAAACTAGCCGCAACAAAGTGCAGGAATGTAAGGCCATCGATATAACAAACAGGGACAGAAATTTATTTTCATTCTGTATTGATATCTCAACGTGGAACAAGCATGCGCTAGACATCAAGCACGAGCACATGGGGCTCAACTGAGAGCTAGCTAGCTAGACAAGACATGCACTAGAATCCATTAGCATCGGCAAGTCAGCGTGCAGCTCGCCAGCGGGAACAGGTCTAGCAACAGATCCTTCAAGGAATCGCGTAGTCTGCACAGACACAGCACACATCGCATGGTTAGAAGCACATCGTCTGCAAGTTTCTGCATAGGGTCCTACTGGAAGGCAACCAGACGACGCCTAGAGATTGCCCATCAGATGATCCGCAGTTGCATCCCTGAGGCCACTGCTAGTTGCACTGAACAACCTAATTACGGTTGAACAATGCAAGCCACTGCGCGGCGGTGGGCTTGCAGCAACATGATCATCAAGCAACAAGCGTGGGGTGGAGGTGAGAGAGCAGTGAGCAGTAGAATTGTTGTGCCATGTAACAGAGCTTACTTCCGCATCGCTGGCCCCTGAGGTTCCTTCCTTTCTCTCCGCATTTCGATGGTATCAGCAAGGCATTGTAGATATAGTTCTTATCCAACTTTGTCCCCTGGCTGAGCAGCATGGAGCAGAAACAGTTATAGTCGGTGATGACCGACAGTTCATTGCAACACTGCAGCGATGGCATTAGGTTCGAAGCCATCACTGCCGATGTGCAAGATCGCACCTGCGACAGGCTACACGCGGCATTGACATCGCCCGCCATAGAAAGCACCAGCAGGGCGCACACTCCTACCACCACCAGCTTAAAATTCTTGGAGCACTCCATTTCTCCCTCTCGAGTTGCTGCAAGAAGACGAATTGATCCACCAAGAAAAACTGCAATCACTGCTCAGAAACGGCCGAATGTGGTAGTCGAAGCTGCGGGACGGGGTATATAACGCAAAGGCACATCCAATGACCAGGAGGTTGTCAGCAGATTTTTGGTATGCAGCATTAACTACCAGTCGCTTGGGACCGCAAAAAAGTTGGTATGAAGTTCAGTTGGCGAAGAAAAGGAGGACTGTCAAAGTTGTTCACACAAGTCAAAGACACAGTGTGCATATATCTCCATGTGCATTTGCAACTACTTTCTGTGCCCCAGCATGCACCCACCCCAGCTGGACTGACGAGCACCTCTGAGAGCGCCAACTCCCGCTCTCCCTCCCCACCCTCTCAGTCTCTGCTGAAGGCGGTACTACGCCGCAGGCTTGGTGTGAATCCAGTTACCAAGGTCCGTCATTTCTGATACACCAGTAGTTCTAGAGCTACATTCATAGTACTTGTCAGAATCCATGACAGCATTTATATCAAACCTTGATTCAATCAAGAAAGCTTCGATAGGTCCGTTCCATAGATCATGAGATAAGTGTTACTACATTTGATGCAACTTCACGACTGCAATGACGGCACCCATTCATTCATCAGCCGCTTGTTACAAGACCTGATGTGTTTTTTTAAACAGGAATGAGGTGCTCAGTAGGGAAAGTTTTCTTATGGCAACGGGGTTGGATCGATATTCCTGCAACAACTGATTCCACGTCAACTGGTTCCGGGAGGCATTCCATTTTCAAGGTGCAGTCCAGGTTGGACATCTGACGACAAAAGCGAAAACACCGCAGATATGATATGATGTGATTTAGGATTTAGGGTTCAGAGGCTGGAGTTTTTGGTGTCACAAGTAAACAAGTTCCTGAGTGAGAGACATAAACCAACACAATGGGAGTTGGAGTTGATTAGTTTGAAGCATGGGTACTTGGGTTTACTTGTAACACTACAAGAGAGGAAACCATGTACAAGGCATTATTGAGATTTTATAGTTGAAGTTTGAAACTGCCAACCTATTTGGTGCTATTTTGCACTATTGGATGCAATTTCCTTATCTTTTAGTTATTAAATGGTCATTTCGAATCATGAGCAAATATACTTAAAAAATTTTTTGGATACAATGTGGGTTGTTTCTTAGAATGGGATATTTCTAATTTCGATTAAAGAGTCTGATGTACAAGCAAGATCCATTATAAAGTCCTATTTGAAATAAAATCATATTGGAAAAAAAAAAAAAAAAATTGTTAGTGGGATAGAGTAATAATTTTGATACTTTAATTGTTTATATATAAATATATATATATATATATATATATATATATATATAATGATAATATAAATTAGATATACAAAAAATAATTTTGATTTTGATTTAAGTATAATAAAAAAAATTCCAAATTTTTTAATTTATTTTGTACCAATATTTAAATATATTATTTAAAATTCGTATCTTTTAATATATTATCAAAACTTGGGAAATTAAAGAAAATATCTAATAATATTTTATGATTTTTTAATATCCACTAAAAATTTAAATAATTTTTTTATCATAAACTATTCAATTTTTATGACAAAAAAATATTTTCTTTAAAAATCCTACTAATGGATCTCATCTATCTTAGGATTTAATATATAATACCTTTTATTAAGTGGTGGCAATAAAAGATAACATTCAAATTACCATAAAATAATAAATTAACTTGCATTCTTAATGAATGAATATAAGCATTAAATATCAGATAATATAAATTAAAGAAAACTAATATAAAATTTATTAAAAATTTAAAATGAATCAATTTTCAAGTAAAATTATTTTTTACTTCCAAGTATTAATATAAAAGTATTAAAAAATAATGTTAACTCAACTATGAATACTTCAAATATACTATGATATTAAGAAACAGTAAAAATAAATAAAAGTATTAAATTTATTTATAAAGAAAATAATATAATTATATAATTAATTACTAATTAAAATTAATAGATAATATTAAATTTATATACTTAAATTAAGTTATAAATATCATAAATATAAAATAAAATATTCTATAATTTAAAAGTATATTTAAAAGATAATTTAAGAAATAAAATTACTAATTTTTTTAAACATGAATTAACAAGATTAAACCATTTTAAATCCAATGTTATTTATGAAAAATATTTAAATTTATAAAATTTATAATTATTGCTAAGCTAAATCAATATCTAACAATTGAAGACTATTTTTAAGCTATAAAAGTATATATATTATTTATAATATGATTTTATATATAATAATTGTGATAAAAATTAGTCTAATAAGATATAATTTTAAATTAAGATTTAAATATAATTATTTTTTATTAATAAAATTATCAAAATAAATCTTTAAAAATAAATATACAACCAAAGATACATATTTAAATAACCAAATATTTAATAAGTATTTGAGCATAGATGACTTCATCAAATCTATATCAAAGCCTTATTTAATTAAAAAAATTTAATTTTCATATCAAAATCTAAGCAAATAAAGTTTAACATTACTCTTATCTTTGATTTGCCACTATGCAATATCATGGGTCTATATTAGAAGAATATATAACTTTGTAGACATGGTTACATTGGTGAAAAAGTGGAGAGTATTTTAAAAAAGAGTGCTTGAAGTAAAATTGTAACTAATTAAAAAATTAAAATTTTTAATATAAAATTATTTAAGATAAAAATATCAAAATTAGATTTGAGGTTGATTAAAAATATAATTATTTCACTATGAAGGAATATTTATATCTTTGTATCTAAAAGCCCACTTTGAAAAAAAGTTCACTTTGAAAAGCCATGGTTCAAAAGTCTTATTAATATCCAAAAGTCTTATTAATATCTTTTATTTGATAAAATAAAATCTTCTTTTGGAAGTCTTGGTTTTTAAATGTAATATAAAATGAAAAAAGACATAAAATGTATAAAATACCAAAAGAATTTTATCATATCTAAGAATTTTGTGATTATAATCAATTGCCTCCTATCAACCTCGTTAGACACATGTTTAAAGTAATAGTGGATCAACTAAGATAATCTTAGATTTGAAAGTGCTTAAAAATCCATCTAATTACTAAATCATTTGAAATAAATTTAAAATGAATTACTATTTGGGTGTATTGCTTTAAATACAAGAATATCAATAGAAGAAAATATTATGTTTTAAAAGAATAAAAACTTACTGATATTCAAATATTTCTTGTTGTTATTTAGAATTTTTTTAGATTTGATCATGCAATAAGTAGACTTGAATTTGAAAAAGGTAGACAATGCTTAAAAAGATCTTGTTTACAATTGTATTTTTGTATTAAAAGATTCATCCAAATGTTTTAATATGCAAGATCAAGGATTTTAATAGATTAGCCAATATGAAGCATTGTTTGAGTTAGAATAGAGTATTTTATTGTTATTGTTGAGAAATTCTATCTTTTAGTTTAGAAAATTTAAATTCACATATCTAACTACTTGAAGATGATAGAGAGTACCAATGTATTAGAAGTGTAAACTTTAAGTTTATTTCTACCTCAACCAATCTTTCAAAAATATTAATCAAAGAAATTTTTAGTAAAGATAGAATAAGTTAGTCTAACATATATTTGACTTCAATAGATAAATATTTAATTCTTCTATATAAACTTTGCAAGAGAATAATAGACTCACAATTAAAATTACTTAGTAATGTATAGAATGAAGAATACATGAGATTCAATATTAGTAGACACTTGGAAATAGTCATATGTAATATATGAACAAAATTTTTTAACACACATTTATTATAGAGTTAACATAGATTATGCAAGAAAAGATGATTATTAATTTAGTGTCTACCAAATAAATATTGATAATATATAATTTGCTCTTAGATAAACTAACTGAGATATAAAGGTATTTTTTACATGAATGTGGAATTTTGTTCAATTCTTTTGTTAATAAACTATTATATTGCTAAATCTTTATAGATGTAATAATTAATAATCATTAAAAAAATAGTGAATTAGCAAACTACTTTATAAAAAATATAATATATTATTATTAAGAAGACTACTTGCTTTATTACATACAATAAAAATTTATAGTGACAAATATGCATAAAATTAGAAAAAAAAAAAAAAAAAAAAAAAAAATTGTCTTATATTTAAATATGAAAATTTTTTCAAAGATATAAAACACAAACAATCAAAGTATCAAAATATTCTTGTGTCACTTGAAAGGAGTAAAGAATCACTCAAAGATGGTATAATATTAAACTAAAATGGCTATTGCCAAAGACAAGAAGAGCAAAGACTCTTGAAACAAGACTAAGAATAACAAAGATATTGATAAGAGTGAAGAAGGCTTCACTCTTATTTCTATATATATTATCTATCTAAGAGTTATGTAGCAATGTTCTATAGGATGTCTAACATGTGTCTAAGTGGAAAATCCTTCTCTATACAAATTTTCATAAAAGGTGAAAGACCATTACTTTGGTAGGCGAGAGGTATAAACACTATGAGGTGTGAAACAAGGCTTACGGCTCTTGTTGAGCTTACTCATACTAATTATGTACTTCTTGGGAGCCCATGGCTCTCCGGAGAGAACCTCTTAATTAAGCAAAGATTGTTGCAGTCTGTAGAAAAAGTAAAAATATATATATATATATATATATATATATGTATATATCATGGAAGATTGTTAGTTCTTCACATTTTTGTGGATTTTCTAATAGACTACCTAAAAATATAGTAAGCTACTGAATCTTTTTGCTTCTTTTTGTTATCTTTAAAATTACTATAAAACTAGTTATTTGCAAGACATGTATTAAACTTATAAGACAAGTTTCTTATATGTACGCCACGTAATTAGCTTGTCCCACAAGCTACCAATATGTGCAATATGCAACTAACTTGTTGGCCAAGTTTTTAACCTACAAATTACCTACAGACATGAATAAAGATAAAATTGCATCTATGAAGCTTTTAGAAAGCTTCTTTATAAGATATTATCAAATTAATCTACTTTTATTTATTTCTATCTATCTATATTACTCTAATAATTAGAATAAATTTTATGACTATAATAATTTCTTTAGCATATTATTGAATGTCAAGAATCTATAAAAAATTATACAAAAAATATCATATGTGAAGGTGAGATAGCTAAGCAATAAGAACTAGTGAAATATATAAATTTGGCACTCCAATTCAAAGCTTCTAAAATTCTATAGAAATCATTCACAACAAATCTATATTAATGATTATAAGCAAGATGAAACATGTCAAATTATTATATTATTGTGTATTCTAAGCATTGTCTATAATTTAGGTTTATATGAGAACAATTAAAATATTATTTTATAGAAGATTTATACTAATAATGATATTATATTATATAAAAATAAGCCTAAGAATATACTAGGCATCTAGCTATGGAAGGATTTGATCTTATCTTGAAGTTGGATTTACAATCCAAAAACAATACATAAGGTGTTTAGAAATATTTTTTTGGTAATCTTGAATAACTTAAATAAGATTTTAATTATTCTAATTATATCCTATTAATTTTAAGAAATCTTAAATATATCCTATTTTATTCCAATCAATTTTAAATAAATCTTAAATAATTCTTATCAACCTTTATTAAATCTTTAAAAAATCTTAACCAACTCAAAGAAATCTTTAAAAAATCCTAAAGAAATTATAATAAAATCATAAAGAAATCCTAAAAAAATCCTAATTGAATCTTGGCCAAATCCTAAGTAAATTCTAACAAATCACAATAAAATCCTAGTCAAATTTTAATTAAATATTAACCAACCATAAGTAAATTCTAATAAATATTGATGAAATCTTAATAAAATTCTAATCAAATTCTAATCAAATTTTAAGTAAATTTTAACAAATCTTAATGAAATCCTAGTCAAATTCTAGTCAAATCCTAGTCAAATCCTAGTTAAATCCTAACAAAATCTTATAGCAAATTTAAAATCTCAATACTTATTAAATTAATTATTAATCTTAATTCAAAAAATTTATACTTCTTAATCTAATAAATGATAACAACCACACAAAATTTGAAGAGAATTAAACTTACAAATTGGGAGAAATAGCTCCTAATTTACTTAGGTGTCAATTATCCTCCTTCTCCAATCTTGATGTCAATCTTCCAACATCAATAGGTCTTTTTTGCACTATTCACTTATTCTAAAAATTTGCATAAATGTTGAAAACTAAATCAACTATCATCTTAAAAAAAAAATCATTTTAATCTAACTATCAAATTGCTCAAAATCACAAAAATCCCCACTAACCCTCAAAATCAAACTTCTAAAATCCTAATCCACTTGAATTCTAATAACCTTTGATCTAACCATCTAATTAAGTTTAAATTCAAAATGTATATCTAAAAAAATTATATTCACAAATCTACAATTTTTCATCTATAGATCTTCTATAAAATTCATAAATTTTATTAAAATGAGAATCCATTTTATTTCTTAAAAATCCAAGTCTTTTAAATAAAACCTTAACTTTGCATAGGTTTTGTAAAGTCAATACAAACTTAAAAACCTCAAAACCAATGTTTAAGAAAATCTTATTAAATTTGCTCTTAAATCTCATTCTCCAATTAATTAAAGAACCTCACATTTGTTGTAGGTATGCAATTTTATGACTTGGGATCTAATTTCAACCTTAGTTCACAATTGGTCCTCTTTGGATATCAATCTAAGATTTTAAAAATAATTTTTACTGAAAATTACTCTTTACTATCACCTAGAGATACCTATAATATTATTTTCATTAATCTACTTTATTTTGTCTTATTTATGATTCTACAAAGTATATAAAAATTCTTTTTATAAAAATATAATATTAATATTAAATATTTTCACTACCTTCCTATTATTTACCTATATTTCTAAAATAATTTACTAAAATATTTTTAATTAAACTTTTTTATAATATAATCTTTCTTTTTTTTCTTTCATCTAATAGCCGTATTATAATATAATAGCAAAGAGCTATTTTTCTTAATTAGGATGCATTGTAGAACTTGAAGTAGACTATGGCATGATAAAGAAGAAAGAAGAATTTATCATTACTATTAGTTTGTATTCCACATACTTTTGCTCCAAAATTGTGATAATACAAGCAAAGGCCAAGCAAATAAGAAAGTTATGGGTGAATTGTAAGCACCTCATTTATATCTATTAGATTATTAAATGATGTGTCATGATCTTTCCATTCATATTCCTATTCTTTAGTATTAACAATGTGATGCTTGTATCTCACAAAATATTTAATTATAATATGAGATAGAATACTAATATTTAAATTGAAATCAGGGATGAATGGAGGTAGTTGAGGAAGTTCAATTGTAAGCTTTGTGTAATTTTATAAGTATTTTTATCTTTTACTTACATTAAACAATTCACTTAATTTTAAAAATTAATACTATAATGATTTTTTTACTTTCTCTAGAAGTTTATTATTTATTTTTCAAATCCTTATTCTATATATTAATATTTACTATACATTGCTTAAGTTACTTAAAAGTAGAATGGTGTGTTTGTATAGATATAGCAAAATAATTTTATAAATGTCCAATTGATTCTTGCTCAATATCTGGATAAGTTACAATATCTAAATAATCCGAAATGCAATCCTTTGTATAAGCTAATTGACTAAAGATATTTCTAACTAGTTTTATCCAACAAAGATTGGCCACCAAAGGCACCCATATTGATCCAAGAGATGCCAAGACTTACTTTTTGAACTTCTATGTTTATTTCAAAACTTACAAAGTTTTTTGAATAGATATATTTAAATTAATGTATCTAAATCAATAACACTATTAATTCATTTTGTTAGTAAGTAAACATCATTTAATAATTTTATAGATATGTCAAGGTTGACATTGTATTTTAATATTTGAATTTGCTCTCTTTACCATCCCTCCAATTCTATTCAATATCTAATTTTTATATAATTCCATATATCCTCTTGCTAATTAATATTATTTGTTGATTTTTTTAATTAATTATCAAAGATTATTAATTATAAAAATAATAAATAATAATAAATATTTAGATTCTAAATTTGAATTGGTTTTAAAATTTTTGATTATTTATTAAAAGTTATTAGTTTTTGGAAGATGAATTATTGAGAGAACAATTATACAAATAGAAACCTTTATGTGTATTATTGGAAAAAATTCATAACTAATTAGTTTCTTTACCAACTAAGGTCAATTGCCATGAATAATCTAGTAAATCAAAGAATATTCTAAAATCAATGTTTGAAAAAAAAACATGATTATATATATATACAAATATATATATTTGTTTGTATCTAAATATCACTAAATCATATCCATTGTTGAATTGAATTGTCTAATTTATTATGCTTGTAACATATATTTATAAAGAAAATATAGATATTAATTATATATGAAGTCTTATAATCTTAGAATGTGATTGAATATTCTATCAAATTAGAGAAGTAATTTAAAATCATCTTAAAGTTAAATCTAATAAATTGAATGACTAAGCAACTTGACAATTGATATTAATACCATAGATCTTTTTTATGCTTTTTAGACTAAGATATAAAAGAATATTGGTTTGTGTTTGGATCATAGATTATTTAAAGAGATAGATGATCTTTTTTTATTTTTTAAAATATATAATATAAAAATATATTAATAATAATAATAATAATAAATAAAAAAATAAATTTTTATGAATTTTTTCTATGTCATGATAGTATTAAGGTTTAAGATAATAAAATAATTAATCTAAAGTTGCTCTAATTGAATTATCTCCTAAAATAAATTCAAGATGGTTATCAAATATATCATGTGTTTTCTGTGAAAATCTCTCAAAATTATGCAAATAATTTGGTAGTTTTATTAAGTATAATATGACAAAAATTTAATATGTGGCTATAATTGGATATACAAAGCGAGTAATAAAAATTATACATAAATCAATTAAGTTGTGGATTATTCTATTATAAAATAGTATATTATATCATTTGTCTAGAGTAAACATTGTTATATTGATGCAAAGTAATTCTTAACCATCTACACATGAATACTTTGTTTTGGATGGATTTACAACATGTATTGAAAATCATGTTGATTTATGATATACTTCAACCTATCATAATAAAATATTAAATTTCAAAACCTTTGCATGCTTTTTTACGTCATCAAAACATAACCAAATAATAAATAAGGAAGAGATAGGATTGCCAATTGCTATGGAGTTTGGTGAAGTTAACACAAACATACCTGCAATGTAAGAAAGAGCAAATTGTCGAAGACCTTGAGTAAGTCGCATGAAACCACTGCTCGAGTCTTTAAACTTAAATGTCAGAAACGAAGAAAAACCTAACTCTTCACTGGGAATGACATATAGTCTGCTCAGCTTGGAAGCAAGAGGAGGTGTGGCACTTCTCAGCAGCCACCACGCGAAAAGATCCAGCGCAACACCGAAGCACTCATCCATAGGAGGAGCAATCACGGCGATAGTCGTCGTTAGCAACCTCCAGGCCAAAGGAGATCTATGGGAAAAGCGCCATGGCCACCACCACTGGAATGAGCTGCTGCACCATCACGTTAGCAATCAAGTTTCCGCACACAATTGGAAGCCAAAGGCGGCTCCCCATAATGACGCAAGGCGGAGATTCACAGTGGTCCAGGTCCCGGCATTCAAAATTTTGCGGACGTGCGTTCCCGCCCTTCTTCAAATTTGGCGGGGTGGAGATTGAACGGATGATTTCTGTTCCTCGACCCTCTCTTTACGACCTAGGTTTCGCAAGATTCCTTGTTCGCATCCCATGAGCAATTCGTTCATCCCTTAGTTTCGCCGTCATGCGGTAAAATTCCGCCTCGCGGTGAGGATTCTGGAGGTAGGTTTCTTCATTGCAAGGGTGTAACGCCGGGATTTGTGATCATGGTGGTAAGAAATGTTGTTTCGCAGGCAACGCAAGCGAAGCGCCACGGAATGTTGTGGATGGAGGAGTGATGATATTCTTGCGGGGCGTCGTAGACTATTCTCTAGCTCGGAAGTTTTCGTGCTGCGGAAATTGGTTCCAGTTGTGTTTTGCGGGGAAACTGAGCCAAGGGAGATTTGGGAGAGGAATTGGCTCGAGCTGCCGAGGGCGAGTTTGGGGAGGATGCGGGAGCTGCAGTAATGGTTTGGAGTTCCATGCGCGTTTGTCCGAGGGACGTCGGCTCACTGCGGTGGTGTTCTACAAATGGTTCGTCCACGGTTGGTAACTATCTGCTTGATGGTTCTAGGTCTCGGTTTCGGTTCCTGATAGAAATGTGCCCCTCATTTGTTTGTCGCCGACAAGGTTTAGTTTTTACCTGGCTGTTTCGATGATTCATAAGTGACCGACACTGGTTAAACTTATGAACGCATTAGTTGGGGTGTGGCAGTGTTTGAGTTCCAATTGCCATGGATCGTGAAGCGCACCGGCGAGAACTGTAGCTCATCGCGTCCATGTTTGATACACCTGTTTCAGTTTCGTCTGGCTTAGCAAGTGGTTTGTCCTTGAACGATGAGTTTCTGTTTGCAGCCTTGATTTTGTGTCTGTTATGCGCTGTCCACTGTCGCATACTCTTTCACATTCATGTTTTGCGGTCGTCACTGCAGCTCCGGTTGCCATCTTCTTGTGGATTCTGATAAGGTAGTGGTTCCGCAGGAAGCGGTCGGATAGCTGTTTGTGATGTACACACCTTACGATCCCCGTTGGGTTACGATGGAATCAGTCGGGGCTATACAAGATACTAATGTGCCGCATAAAGTTGATATAGTAGCAGCTGCTGACGGAATTGAGGAAGGTCTGGAAGCGAAATCCAAAGTCGAATTTCCAGAATTTATAACAGTTCGCAATTCAGATTCGAGCATTACCAATTGGGCATGTGTTAGTTTCGTGATTTTGTAACTACCCTCACAAATTTGCTTTTTAGTACCAAACATCATCCACAATAGCACAGCCTTTTTTTTTTCCTGTGATGATTATGCTGAAAACGACTTGCTACATTCAGTTATCGCTTTAGGAGCGGAAATTGAAGGGATGAACACGCGAGTCTAACCTTTATCAGTTCAATTGCAGAGTCTGGTGTAGGTTTGGAAAGAAGATCGACTGAAGCCGTGCAACGCAGCATGGTGGAGGATGGTGGAGCGATTCAAATAGGCGACATCAATGTTCAATTGATGGTCCAACCTCATGAATGTACATGCGAAGTTGCTCACGAAGCAGTAGGCAAGGTTTCTGTGGTACCAATGGATTCTTTGCAGGTTACCACGGACGGTGTCCTTGAGCATTTTTCTGATAGTGGTTCTAAGGCTAAGTTTACCTGTAAACCTAATCAGGTGAACTATCAATCTATAACATCCTTGTAGTTGTGTTGAGCACTTCTTCTAGATGTTCTCTCATATTTATCTTCATTTCAACAACTACTAATGCTCCAATGCCACTTAGTGAGAATCTAGCATGGATTCTTGGAGATTACTTGCGCACATTGTTCTTGCCTTTCATCAAAATTACGACTGTAAGTAGCAGTTGGCAAATGCTTTTCAACATTTGGATGCGCAAATGTGCATATAATGTGATGATTATACAGAAGCATTTAATCTTAATTTGAGTATGTGTTGTCTGATATAGGGCAGCAAATCGGGGGGTCAGCAGAAGGCAAGGAAGCAGAGATCGGCGGGGTCTGGTGTGAGGGTGCCGGTAATCTGTACATTTTCTAATTTCTTTAACCTGGAGTTACAATGATGCTTCTGTAGTAGGCGTGCATAATCATCAAATAGGGATTCGAAAGTGTAGAATGTACTGAGTGACAGTTTTTCACTCTTGAAAGACAACCCATTCGCTAATTTCCTGAGAGCTGTGGTCTAGATTCTAACTTCCACGTTGGATGCTGTACAGAAGATTCGATCGTCATATTCGCATCATGTGCAGCCTGAGGACAACGTTGCGGATCAAAGCCTTTGTGATAATGTATACAAACTATTCACCTGTATTGTTCGATCTCCGGGTTAAAGAGGATGCTCCATATTTGTTTATTTATTTATTTTGTTATAATCCGTATGCATGTATGTAGTCAAGGATTTACTTCGAAGCCCTCAATCTTCATGTTTCATATCCTGCAGGAAAATAGATGTAGCACCAAGAAGCTGTCAAAGAAGAGGACATCAGCAGCGACATTAGTCTACAACGACGGTGGTTCTTCCACAACGAAAAGGCAATCTCCGAGAGGTGATGATGGAACTCCTTGTCGTCGCCTGGCCTTCACCCCTATTCCGCCATCTGAGCTCAACATACGAATGGGTTTTACACTAGATTCAACACCTGAAAAATACATGATAGCCAAATCTGTGGGTTTCGCGAACAATTTCACGCCGATGCCGGTGGTCCCCACTACATCAGTTACAGAAGAAGGTTTGCAATCTCCAATTTTATCGCTCCAGCAGGCAGGATCCGTAACCCCTCAAGTCTTGAGGGATGAAAGTGATACTGCATGGGAGGATGCTGAAAATACTCCTTCGGTTCCAGTACATGCCTGTTCCGATGAAGAAAACACTATTGAGAATGCCCTACAAAAGCTCTCCGCGGAGATTTACGGTGACGATTATTTGAATGAGCATCATGATTCGGATAAGGAGAATATTCCTGTGCATGAGATGTTCCTGCCCGGAGTTGGTTCTATGACCTTGAAATTGCCGCGAGGGTTTAACATGGTCGGAAATTGCTCTAGGGAGCCCCTTCAGACACTATACAGTGCACCATCTACTTCGATGTATCAGAGTTGTGATGTTTATATTACTCCTACTGCATCTCAACAACTGCTTCGGGTGGGCTCTCTAATAGTTTACGAGTACTTATTCTTCTATCACACGAAATATGACTTTGCTTTCTTTAGTCATCGACCCAGAGTACAGGAATTAGGTTGACCTACGCTACATGCTCATTTCTCAGTCATGTCAAGATGTCAGCAAATAGCGTGAGTCAACCCAATTCCCTTGTTTTATGTGTAAATTCGTGCAGTGCACTTAGTGCTTTTGGAATATTTGGCCAGCTACAAATTATCCGCAGCACTGGCGCCTCGAGAGAAGTACGTCTAATTGTGTCCCAACTGGCAGGTGAGGCTCCAAGTGGAGGCAGGACGTCAATGGCACATGGTCATAGACACGAACTGTCTTTTGAATGCAGAGTCCCTCGAGTCTGTCAAGCGACTTGAAGGCATTCTTGAGACTCGTCTTGTCATCCCAAACATCGGTAAATTACTTTGTTACAGGGTAGTTATTTGCCGTCCCACCCTGTAGTTTCGTTCATCGTTCGTGACTTATCCGGTTATTTGTACTTCTCACAGTTGTGTGCCCTCTTCTACAACTATATCATAGTTGTAAGGGAGCTTGATTACTTGCAGAAAAAAGAAGACTGGAGGCCTCGTGCGTCTTTTGCGCTTCAATGGATTGAATCTTGCATGCTGAAGACGCCCTCCTGGATTCATGTTCAAAGCCCTGGAGAAACTGTGCATGTGGCGATGACTCCTCCTGTGTCGCCCTCCATCTATTCCAGGTAACTCGTCTCTTAATTTGCTGTAGTCAATATTATTGTATTTGTTTGTTTTCTAGTCTAACATATGTTTGTATTTGCAAATTCAGTCTAAACACAATCTATATCCTAATTTTTTAAGCAGCTCCTATCACAAATGCGATTCAATATTCTTATCTCTGTAAGATATCAGCAGGACTGCACATTTTTGCATGAATTGGACAACGTGCTCGAAGTGACAGTATTTCGTGAACTCGTTTAAGCAGAGGTATGAAGTCAAATGAGGTCACGTGCTATTCTTGTGCAGAGGTCTTCATTCGAACGTTGGTGAAAGTGACCTAATGCATCCTACTCTTCATGATCATGTCCTGGAATGTGCGCTCTTCCAACAAAGAAAGCCAGATGGCCGAGTCGCTATCTTAACCGATGACATTGCCCTCAAAATCAAGGCTTTGGCTGAGGTAATGCTCGTCTTTGTTGCACTGATGCCAGTCGTTACACGTATCATAGCTCCTGTGCTATGGAGCACGATCTAGCGACTAAATGTTTCAAGAGAACCTTTTATGCTTCAAAGAGTTGTACCCGGTTCTGCTTATTCACCTATTGTTCGCTTAGTCATGGATACAGTTCTTTTTTGCTACCATCGGTGGCATTTACCTATCCTTCCTATCAGAGCTCTGAATTTTATTTAACAGAAGTGTGCTCTTGGAAAAACAGGACATTGTGGTTGACACTGCAATAAACCTCAGCGACAGTTTGTTGAATCCCTATTCCGATCGCTTCATTTATGCTGGGAGCACACCTGTTCTGCGATCAGCTGGCCGTCCTCATGTAAAGATGTATGATAGAGAAAGCAAACTTGAATCGACCCTTCGCAGCTCAACATGGCTAGCTCCCGCTGTTCATCCCAAGTCTAGGCACGGCATCTCTCGACCCACCTCGAGAGCCAATTTTTTCATCTGGCATAAAAGCCAACCACTTGGTCTACAGGCTCTTCTAGCGTAATCCAGTTGTGTAGAAAAATTCTAGCGTCTTTCTTTTTGTGTGCGAATCATAGAAATCTGACAAATCGCTCTAGCTATCAAGTCCAATGAAAGGAAGTAGTTCGATGCCATAATTCCTAGGACTTCGTCAGCTAGTGTGTTTTGTTAACTTTTGGAGGTCAACATGTTTATTGACGACAAGTAAAGTGTATATGTAAATTTACGAAGTGTAATCGCCTCGTCAGAGTTTATAAATTTTAAACATTAGTTTATTTTATTTCATGGGAACAATTCTTCTTGTTACTCTAGTATACCAACTTTTAAAATGAATTTCATACAAATAATTGTACACTAATTTATGGTATAATTAGTCTTATTATTATAATTTAATTAAGCCAAAAAAAAATCAACTCTTATCCTTTATTTTTATTTCAACCTTTCGGATAATTAGATTTTAATAAATACTAATTAAACAATGTATAATACATACGTTATTTTTGAAATTTAAAGATTAAATAATGTTAAGTTTTACATGTTCAATTTCTACGGTTGTAATGGTAGTTTTTAACTAGTTCACAACTGTGCAACGCAAATAACTACACGTGATCTCCGACCCTGTACAAAGATATTGTTTCCATTTTTATTGTAGTTTTAAATATAAACATAAATATATATACATTTCAAAATGTTGATTTTTGAACATAGTGTTATTAGTTTTCTTTGAATTAAAATATTTAAAAAATCAGCGCACTTGCATACAAGTCTACAAAAATTCAATGCCTGCTACCACAAGGTAGTATGATTGAATTTACCAGAAGAAATCACTATGAGATTGCAACCATGGAATGGACTCTTGGCTGCAGAACAATTGTGTCTAAAACAAAACCACCTTGCTGAATACAGACTTGCAATAGATTATTGAACCATGGCTTGTATTGAGACCAGTGCAAGTGCTTGCAAAACAAGTGAACATCCAATTTTATTGCCAATTATTGAAGTGACAATAAAGTTCATTTAATAATAACAGGCAGTAGCAATCCAGTGAGAACCAAGTCAAAGTGAAAGGAGTGGTGCCTTGTACCACCCACATAGAAGACTAGCCTCTTAATGTTCACATAATCAACTTGGATGTTATATGGAGATCAAGCAGACATAATCCTAACTTTGAATTTTGTTGTATCCATTGGAATAGAACCAGATCAGTTGACCTTATTCTTTACTTATCTTAAGACCTAAGCAATCCTATTACTCTTGTGTTGATGGACAAGAATTTGGAGTCAAGCACGGATGGAAAATTTCCATTGCCTAATCTAAACTCATGTTAATTTACAAAGGCTTGACCTATTTTCTAACAAGTAGAATTGGCAAGGTCATTCAGAAGATAGAGTTCACAGCAAGGAATTTGCCTTAGCTTCTTCAATTTTATTTAGATAATATAGAAATTGAGACACAATATTTTATCAATTAATATATCAATAACTATATTATTTAGATAATTATATATATATATTATCTTCTACAATTTTATTATCTAAACTATTTATTATTATTATTAAATAATATTTTATTATTTAGATTATATTTAATTATTTTAGATAATATAGATAATTATAAAAGATAATTTTATATTAATATAGATTATATTTAAATAATTTTAGAAATTGATATGTAATATTTCATCAATTAATATATCAATAACCATATATTAACAATCAAAAGAAAAAGATCTCATAAATAACATAAAAGAGATATTATACTATTCTAGTATGGCTTTTAGATTTGAGATAAATTGGACTAAATTAGGTGCATGTTAGTAAATAAAATCTAACATAGACCATAATGAGTAGCAACTTTTGGTTAGACTTAGATAAAAGATAACACAATAATGAAACTTCTACTTACTTTATGTTGTCATTTTTTTCAAAAATCAACTATAGATAATTCTTTTATTAATCAAACATCCCAAAAATTAAAATATTGATATTCTATAATACTTAATATAGAATATAGAACTACCATTATAAAAAATATTATTTTATATTATTATATTTTTTTTAATCTCTATCTATCGTAAAATTTTAAAAGCTATATAAAAGATTAACTTAACAATTTAGAAGTTTATGTTATATGACAAAAAATATTTAGTATGTAATTGGATTATATAGAATATATATTGCAAATCAATAGACATCTAAGGATTAGGACTAATTAATTCAAAATAAGTTATTATAGTCTTATTTGATAAATAAGTGATTGCAATTCAAATATGGAAAAAAGTCATAAGATACAAACTAATAAATAACATATTAGTTTTTTTTGGTAAATGGTGATCAAATTTTATTTAGATATTCAATCTAAAACATAAATAGAATCTAGAATCCAAAATTGGAATGAGATAAGTTAAATTTGATAGAAATAATAACTTTTATAAAACTCAAATCACCAAAATTATTTTATGAAGTATAAAACTACTGATTGTAGTAAGATCTAAGATTTCTAATAATTGAAACACATATAACTTTACAGTAAGCTATAAAATTTTGTAATTAAAAAAATGCATCAATTAAATAATATATTGATTGTACATGTTTATAATTTTTTTTATAAATAAAGAAATAAATACATAATTTTTACTTTCTTTGGTAGATATGATTTTAAAATCAACTTGTAAATTTATTTCTAAACCATTAGTTTAACATTATATATAAAGATATTCAAATTATTATATTAAAAAAATAAATAGGATTATATTACATATAATTAGATACAATATTAAATAAAATATTTTAAATTCAAAAAACTTTTTTAGAAATTATAAAGAATAATTAGTTTTTTTTAAAAAAATAGTAAAATTAAAAAAATTAAGTTAATAAGCAATCCTTAACCTTGCGTTAGATTCAAGAATTCTCTGCAAGTTTAAATACAAATAATTTCAACATATTAAAATTGTAATATCTACTATGACTAGAATAGATAAATAAAATAAAATAAAATAGGTACTATAATTTCTTAAAGATAAAAATATCTCTTATGCAATTAAATTATTATACAAATAGAAAAGCAAAGCCATAATTTGATTCTTTATTATACAACTAGCAACTAGTTGAAGATATAATAGAATATACTACCTAATTCAATAAAAGATTCTTTCAATCAATGCATGCATCATATGATTTTGACTAGATTAAATAACTTGATCATGCAAATTTAAACTTTGAATTTATATAAAAAGATTTTTACTCTAGATTCTATGTAAGAAAAGAAGTCATGTTAATATGACTTATTTGGAATATCTTACAATACAAAATGTGATCTCTACACAATATCAACGCATTTACATATTGTTTTCCAAATTTTTCTTAAACAAAGTGTATATAGAATTAAGCCACATCCTCACTTAATCAATGGGTAATAAATCCAAGGTAATAGAGAATGTAGTGTGTTTTTACTTTGGAACAATCTATTTTTGTAGAAAATCTTTTGACAAGATTCAAAATATTTAAAGCTTGCTAAAATTTTAATTTGGATAAAATTTTAAATTTAGAAATATAAAATATAAAATTTTGGAGTAGCAAGAATATAAGAGGATTAATGTGAAGAAGCCAACAAGACTCTATTCTACATGATAGAAAGATACCACTACAAAAAAAAATTAAAAATATCCACATCAAAGTCAAGTATCTTACCTCTTTGAATATATCTTAAGTAAAAAAAAAAAAAAATCTTAGAATTTAGGAAATAAAATTTTTTGTTGATCACCTGAAGTCCCTTGTAGTAGTCTTACTTTACATACAACCAATCAGACACATCAAGATAGGTATCAACTGTGTTATAGTCTGTTATCTCTATGTTTGCCAAAGATATTAGAATTTATTGCACTGAGTTATTGGTTTCTTTTAAATTTAATCAAGAAGTAAACCTAGTTTGTATCAAAAACATAAAAACAAACCCAACCATTGCTTTTCCACTTCAAAGACATTATTCACAAACTCCAACAAATACTATACATAGTAAAACAAAAACAAAAGTACATGTTGGCCTGCAGAAAGGCTGATCTATCTGCTTTGTTAAGCTCAGGATTGCATGTGGTAAATGTGTCCCCCTCCCTTCCTGGCTTCCTTATCAGTAGACCCAGATTTTGGGGCACCGTCCAGAAGGATGCAGAACAATGTATCATGAAGCGGTGTACAGTGTGAGAGACAAAGAGTGGTGGATTCCACGACAACCGAAGTGGGTTTTGTCTGTCTCGGGAAGGGCTAAAACATCAGTTTTTTTTTTTTTTTTTTTTGAACACGCTTCATGGGGATTCCAGGACTGCGCAGTGTTCGGAGAAGAGGTAAGCAGTTTGTGGTTGTCTGTGGTTCCACTGTCTAGGTTGATAACTACGCAGTGGGTTTACTACTTGGGACCAACTACTCAGCTTGAAACAGTTCCCTTGTGAATCAATTTGATACTGAAGTTAAATGTTGATATCAACATCTCCGTCTTTTGTAGGCACTTCTTTTCGGGAGTAGCGTAGGCACCTGTGAAGATCCTGAAGTGAGTTGTGCCATTTTAAATCTTCAAACTCAGTGCGCTTCAAGTTGCATAGGAGAAAAACTGTGTCTAGGAAAGCTGTTTTAAGGAAGAATCTGATGACCAGGTGTGGTGAAATGTGCGGACGAGATGAAAGAGGTTAGAGCTAGGTTGCGTGAAAGCGCAGGAAGAAACGCTTGGGGAGCTGATGGAGACAAAGAGGTGAAAGAGACTGCAAGCACGGATGGGAAGAGAAGGGTATACCAAGAGAGAATGAGCCAAGAATATGCATTGCATAGCTGGGAATAAACTCTTGGTTATCAGGTACAGTGGAATGCAGAGTAGGCAGAGGCATGAAGATATGGAAGAGTATTAGGGGCATAAAATGAAGATCTAGGGTGAGTGCCGGGAGTGAAAACGTAGTGACATTCAGGGCTCGCAATTTTTCTCATATCAGGCTATGTTGGTACACAATTCCTTCCTCTCTTCATTTTTAGATAAGCACGGCTTGACGAATGGTTGCGCATTTCCCCAGTACGTTCGTGTGGAGGGCAGTTCCAAACTTTCACCAAGCCTTGATAATCGTGCTGAAGTCAAGACTCAACTTACTTTCTTCCCAAATATAAACAACAGACCAGATCTTTAAGAAGGTGCTGTCTGATATAGGGCAATGGTTCTGTAACAATAAATTAATTCAAGACATTCTTCTCAGAATATTCAGGATATTTTCTTACATTCAGACAGACAGAACCTGTTTCTATATCTGTCTCAAAGCATTCTCATCGCTGGGATAGGTCGTATTTATCATCGACGAGGATCTCGTGATTCTAATCTCTCTAGATAAATCAAAAGCATGAATTTACTCGCTATAGCATGAATTCACAGGTCACTTAACCCCGACATGAATTTTTATAGGATTAAGTGCCAGTCATTGGTATATGAACTCCAAAGTCACGGGTAGCACAGGAAGATTAAATCTAGGATGCCTTCAATCCACCACTGTAGTGAATCATCCTAAATCTAGGATGCCTTCAATCCTCCATTTTGATCGTTAAACACCGTCAGACCCAATGTCAGATGGTGATAACATGGAAGGTGAGCATAGCTACCTACATAACTTATGGAATGCCCATTGAATACTGCAGAAAGAGCATACCGTATATTCATCAGTTAGACAATCGTCTGACACTGCTGTACCGATTGAAACTTTTCAGGGCGTTTCAACAAGATGTCTTGGGTCACAAGCATGCATCACGCTACGAAGAATCGCTAACCGGTAAGAGTTTGAGAGAGGACAGACTACCGTCCTCAACCAAAAAGCACCAATTGTCAAAGGTGTGTGCAATTTCCGAGAATCGTTCTCTCAGAACTTGCTCTGTACGTGGCACGACGGTAACAAAAATAAGTCTGCACATGGCAGTGATGGAAGTGAACCAAGCGGCCAGACAAAGGCACACCCAACAAGAGAATGCAGCTCAACATCTTGAGCCACACTTATCTATTTAATATTACCACGAACTACTGCAGCTCAGGCGAAAAGCACATATCCAACATTAACTAGACGCCGACATTGTGATTGAAGAGACAGGAAACTTGGACACAACTAAACACAAAGCAACGTTGCAAAACTAGATTTCTCAAATACAGTTAATGACCCAAAACCTCAACACAGCTCACTACTGACAAATATTTCCTCATTCGTACGTGTTAGTCCACTTAAACTCTGAAAGGCTGCATACAAAGAGACGAGACACAATGCAACATAGATACGCAGTTATCCATATAGATAAGCTTGTTAGTTCTAAGGCCAAGATCTAGCCACTGCATTGGAGCTCTTTGTCCTCTGTCACAGTTGGTATGAAAAGAGCAACTTGGCAACATCCTGCATTCTCGTACTGCTCACTTACAGATTTAACTGTGTATGCGACAAATTTGAGATCTCTTCCAAATCAAATTAACCCTTTCCCAACTGTAGACCTCCGCGATAACTGGTACTGGTGAAGCTTCGTTAGAGTAGCACTGCTGCAATCTGTCCAGAATGCATACAGCGGATAGCTTTTATGATTAGTGGAGAGTTTCAGGCCGTTCCAACTCCCAAGAACAAGTACACATACGCTTGTCCAGTTCTAGGACCTTTAAGCCGTCAAGTGGGATTCTCCTTGAACAAAACTAGTCAGTTGATGCAGCTAAAGCATAAGCCTTACCAGGATGTTACTACAACCACCTACACGTGCGACCTCTAAACGTCAGTGCATGTGCATTGCAATGATCGGGACTCGAGAACTGGATTGAAGTACCCTCCAGAATCTGTGGTGATATGAGCCTGTCACTTTTTCACCTTCCCATGCTAATAGCTTCCTCGATGTCAAATGTGTAACTGAGATGAAAGGAATGATGCCTGGTCCGAGGCCGAACTAGACATGCTCAAACAGCATCGGGCCATGCCACATTCCTTACAGCTGAGCTACACAATCTCTGTTCTCGCCCTCGGCTCATGACATGTGCATTGCGGTCACAAAAATCCACCTCGCAGCATCATCGTGTAATAACTCCGAGGGGAATGAAGTCTGGTTCGAAGCCATATTTTGAAAAGCCAAAAATAGATGCTCTGGGCCATATTTCATTCCACACAGCATAAGTTCCATGTAAAACTGACAGTCGGTGCACACTGTGAGGGTGTACAAAAACACTGACAGTACCTCCACGGAACTGTGCCAAGGGGAATGAAGCCTGGTCCGAAATCCAGTTTCCTGACCAGAAACGAATCCGGGCCACTCGTCATTCCTCATGACAAAGTCCCATAGGCTTCTCGAACTCCACGAACTGATGTTCGGATGATGAAAGCGCGAGAGCGATGCACGATCTGGTGGACGGCCGTGTCCACATTTGCAACTCCACCGAGGGGAATGAAGCCTGGTCCGGAGCTTCATCAAGGCTATCCAAGAGATGGCTTCGGGCCACACGTCAGTCCTCACGGCAAAGTCACATCCAGCATCTCCCACCGATCGCCACATACACCGAATAATATTGAGCATCCTGACGTACAAAGTACACCATGAAACTTTAAAATGAAGCCTGACCCGAAGTAACACATTTCAGAATAACTGCTACAGTGCTCCAGTCAATTTCAAAGACGAAGGCTCATCCGATGTCCAGATCATATCCCTCATCGACCTGCAGCTCATGCTGATCACAAAACGCCCAGCACTCATCACGAAACCTAGCCTAGCCTATTGCATATCTTCGATCATTGCAGCAGCACAGCTATTCCCATATCACATTAAGTTAAATATAACGCTGTCACAAAACCTTCACATCAGGATCTTGTTAGAAGCAGACATTTTGTTAACTGTACAGTTATGGAACTCAACCGAGAGGAATAAGACCACCTCCCTCGGTGTTGCTCGACTGCAGCAAGACGGCTCCGGCCCACCCATATTGCCCACGACGGAAACACATACTGCTTCCACAGCCACAACTACCGGCATCTCCTGAGTTATGTTCCATCGATTCCTCCAAGTTACAAATTAACAGATAAACATAATCGGTGACGGTGAGGAGTTCTATCAGTAACATCCCGGCGTGACGTGCAGAACTGTCCTTTCACTTCTCTGTATATCGCCGAAGGAATCAGAATGCTCTAGCATGAAGGTGGTAGTTATCAAACAGACTCAAATACTGCTAGCCTTCAGCATCACAGCTACTTCAAGAGGGCAAGTGATCTCTCGGGCCTACCAGATCCCAGTTACCCAAGATCTCAGTCGGAATTATCTAAGATCGGCGCGAAGACATGAATGAAGAAATCGCCCGTCTAACATATCTAGCGAACTCAGATGAGGCAAACTTCGCTCCTGTGATAAGAATTTCTAAGAAAATTAACGCGGATACGTGTGGGTTTGACACTACAATAACGCAGGCATGATCAATCGGTCGCTGGGTACTGAAATGGGCACCAAGCAAGCCGAGGAGGATTGAGTCTCTCTACAGCCTGGGGTGGGTACTCAACGTTGTCCTCAGCTCTGCCCTGTTGTGACTTCGAATTGTGACCCTCTAAAAGCAGTAACCACCTAAGAAATGATCGCGGATGGTACACACTCTACCCGAGGCGACCATCTGTTGGCTGTCCTGCACACGCCACTGACCACGTCATGGACAATACCATCGCCGGTATTCTCTCCCTAGCATCTGACAGACGAGGTAAGACCGTAGCTAGAAAAAGCAGGCGGCTTGGCTCGCCTTTACACAGGAGTCTATACTAGCGATCATCATCGCCAGACAATTCCACCAAGCAACATACGTCGCATCCCACCGCCGACACTGCTACCAAGGCCCCCCTCCCGCGGCGCTCCCGAGAACACACCCATGGAAGTGGATTCCATCGACAACATAGAAAAATTGCAAGCTCCTCTGGAAGGTCATGTGAAAAAAGTTACCAGATGAGCGGCACTCTTCTGGAAAGGTCTCGACATACGCGAACGCACCGCGTAAGGTGGCGGGTGAGACCAGCGTCCCTGCACGACTCATGGAGATGAAGAGGAGCGATGAGAGTAATGCAAGCGGTGGCGAAATGACGACTAAATAGTAACAAGACGAGGTGTGTTAATAGCATCACGACGGGGCTTCTCCTGCTATAGCATGCCCACCCTACCACCTTTTGCTTCGTTTATCGATTCCGGACTATTTTTTGCCAGTCCGCTATAATACGGTGGGGAGGTTTCTGGTAATGGAAATTGTACTTCAGCGATGGAAACTGGAGCTACACTTCATGATCAACCGATGTTCGCTGTTGTGACAAACTGCAGAGGAACCGGGTCGAGGAGGTGGAGACGGAGGAGGTTGCGAAGAAACTGATGATGCAGAATGTGGGTTTTTCTGTGGGCAATTATCCCCACTCCACCATCAATTCCTCCTCAACTGGTGAATCTTTACTAAACTGCGGATACTGTTGTGGCTTTATTACCGTCATTATAGCTTCTTACGCCTGTGGTGCCGAAGCTTCTACTAGAGGCTTTCCGCCTTCATTCTGGTGACCTGTCTGGGAGCCCTTCATTTCCCCCCACCTCACCCCAGCGCCATGCACCTGTGGACATCTTCTAAATACTGTGCTACTTGGGACACACATCCAACAGAAGTTGAGTTGTTGCCCTTTGTGAATGGCTCACTGGTAGTTCCTTAAGGTGATAGAAAAACAAAAACAAAATCAAACAGTTGGTGATGGAGAGTGACACCTTGTGACAACCTGAGCCTGGATTTTCATGAAGAACCAGATTATCAACTAAATGGGCTTCTAGACTTGTCACACAACATGGTAGAGTTGTTGTCAAATGTGTGACAAGCCTGCCCCCTCCTTTCATGTTTCTTCTTGACTTACCCCCTTTCACCATTACATCAGCATGTATATTTAATTGTCAAATTCAGCTCATGCATAATCCTTAAAAGCACCATTTATGTGGTGCCACAACCCTATAGAGATTTCCCCATATCTTCACACTACTCACCCTCCTCTACTATTTGTAGTTGGCATTTATGTTGATGTTAATTGACAGACTCCAATGCATGATCTTCCTAATGATTCTTTTTCAGGCAGCAATTGTTTGAGACTTTCAAAGGAGGCAGCCCCCCCCCCCCCCCCTTGTAATTAAGCTCTTTAATCTCACATTCAGAATTCATCTGTGCACATCCCTCCCCATTAAGACACCACAAGGGGAAGGATCCTGGTATGATGAGAAAACAAAGCAAAAAAGAAGGTTGACCTTCCTTTGGTTCAAGTCAATTAAAACCAATAACTTAATTGCTGTACTTCACATCCTTGGCAAAACCAACCTAGTCCATTGCCATTCTTTCCCCTAGCTCACCATGTTTCCTGAGACTTTGGCTGACACACATTCAGAAGCATACTACAGTTCTTATATAAGAAAGTGTTGTTTTATTTTTGTGAGAGACATGAGACATAACTAATTCCTCTCAGTGGCTCAAAATTCACTTTAAATTATCAACTGGAGTTCAGATGCAGTTCTGCAGTTCAGATGGAGTTCAAAAGAGATCTCTCCAAAGATGAAGATTTAATGTTCAAATTACATACTTTTGCCCCCCCTTGCATACATTTCTGCTAGTACTTTTGTAAACACAATGGACATACATAATTAGAGCATTGTCAATACCCCATATCAAGAACAACTTTTTGCCCATGTCAATTCCTTTTTCTTTTTATGCTGGAACTTTTGGTCCTTGCTTCATGAGACCATGAGACCATGAGACCAATTTGTACAACACATTTACAGTTCCAACACCCCCCATAGAAATATATGTACATTTTATTGAAAGCTTCAAGGAGGAGGAGTGTGTTTTGTTTGTTTGTTTGTTTTTTTTTCTCCCAGTACTTTTTTGTCACCTTACTTTAAAGCTAATCCTGCAGCTGGATCATGCTGGCAGAACCAACTTGTTCCATGTCCCACAATTGCAACTTCAAGACAACAGAAATTGCTGAAAAGATGGCTTTCCATTGGGACTTCAGGTCATGGACTAGGGTTTTATCAACACTATGTTGTTGCCATAGTTTGAAGGAAAACCATCTTTAGGATTGAGCCACTCCTGGTTAACAATAATCCAACTACATTATCAACTTGGAAAATTTTAATTTTTATTAAAAGAAACCTCTGGTCAAAGTAGGGAACATGTCTGTATGGCTAGGTGGCAACAATGGTGGTGATGGTGGGACATTCTCATTTTGGCACGATGCAGTTTGTTGGTGACAAGGAGGACAATGGGTGTCTTTTGCAAGTATGCATGTTTCTTTTTCTTTTTAAATTAAATTATTTCTTGTTTGTTTTTTCTTCCCTGACAGTAGTCCTGGATGAGGTGGTGGAGAGACATTGTGGCATGATGGGGCCAAATGGGAATAGCTAATGGCTGATAGTGGGCTAATCCCAGATCGTGCATGATGAATGAGGCCCATTTTTAAAAAATTAAACATGTTTCCTTTCTGATCTGTTTGTCTGTCTGGCCAAATTTAGTAGTACTGGTGGACTGAGTGGGGAACTCTGAATTTATTGGAAGAAGAATCTATGTAATTAGAGAGGAATAATTTCATGCAAGGGACAAAAATGCAAAGATAAACAAGTTCTTTTATTGTAACAATTATATACTAATTAGACGTCACAAGAAATGGTTTTAATAAGAACAAAACATTTGCTATCAACTTGAAGTTCATTAGAAATTGACTTTAAATGAGAAACATTCTCAAAACCCCAAGTAAAAACATAAAATAGAATTCATAAGAACCATTGCCTTTTTCCGCGAAGAAAAGATTAGAACTGGTTAGAACAACAAAATTAAGCCAGTTCAGGACTCATCATCAGAAAGAATATATATATACATATACACATATGAACATTGGAAATTGACTGGCTGCTGAAAACAGTCCTGAAAGTCAATGTTCTTGTTGTTTGTCTTCCAATTCAACACAAGCATCCCAAGAGGGATGAGGGGTTTATGTGGGTGCTGAGCAGGACAATTTTAGGGGTTTGTTTACCTTCTCAATAGGATGCCCATGTGGCACATTGTCCACATATGCCACCTCAGCACAAAACCACACAAGTTGTGGGACATGACAGGACACTGGATTGGGTGGAAGTGAGCAAGGGACAACTACCTGGTCCTGAGTGAGGGGCATTTATGTCCATTGTAGGCGGCTATCAAATCTAGGGTTGTGATGCTGCCTAGGGTTGGTGAGCTTGCAAGGGAGGAGAGGAAGGGGGAGGGTTTAGGGTTGGATTTAGGGTTAGGTTTAGGACTGGGAGGGACAGAACCCACATGGGCATCCAGGGCTACACAATCACAACTGCTTGGATCTCACATCCTTGTGGATGTTTGAAAACCAACAAGTTTGAGTAAACAAATGACAAAAGAGAAGTTTAAAAAATTGACACAGTAGTACATGTGACATCACTTTGTTTTCTTTTCTATGCATGCATGTATGTATATAGATAGATAGCAAAACAAAATTTATTTTTACTTTTACTTTTTTTAGAGAATTGATATTTCCACCCATACTTTTACTATTTTCACCTATACTTTTATTATTTCCACCCATCACATGACTACCACCATGATACAATAGTTTCACTACATACATGGAGTTACAAACAGCACATTGCATCACCTCACAAATATCTATGATTTCTATCCCTTCTTTGCCCTCTTTGCCCATTTCATTTGGCCCCATGGCGGCAATGGCAATTTGCTATTGCCATTCAACTCGTGATTTAGTTTCACCTTGCCTTCGCCAAAAGGAGACTTCAGTAACAAGTAAGTGGTTGTTGGAAACCAACCACGCTCCTAGAAAATGGTTATCACAATGAACAATGGCCAACAGTTCTATTGTATCATGGTGGTAGTCACGTGATGGGTAGAAATATCAATTCTTTTTTATTTTATTTTATTTATTATTTTGTGTTGTGGCTCTTATATTCAAAATGATTGTGCTCATTATTTTTGTATGTGAAAAATTTAAACAGCACCAAATTGTTAATTTGAAAATTAATTCTTCATTGAAATTACATACTAGTTCCATGTTTATGAGTCATTAGTATGAACTATAAAAGTTGGTAGCTTTTAGACTGGATGTTTACTTATTTTCAAAAAAAAAGAAAAGGAACTTCCAAATTACAAGAATCTGTATTTCAAATTTTAACTTAGGACATTAGCCTACACTCTACATTTAGAATTCTCATGTAATTTTTATGAAAAAAAAGTATTATCCAAAAAACCTCTCAAATGTATACTATAATTCAAAGTACTCAAAGCCAGCTTTCTTAGTGCATGCTGGGAAGTTAAGTTTACATATTTTTTAAAATAAATCATCTTATTTTCTAATAACCACCACTAAAATATGTTCTGCCCCCTGTGCTTGGTCCATTGTGAAGATAGGTAATATCCAAGTTAAGCAATGATTTAAAGCAACAATACTTCATTTCATTACCAGCAATGTTTCATTTGGCATAAAAACATGCATAAAATGTATAAATTATGATAGGATTTCTTACTTTAAAACTAAATCTGAATTTGATGAAAACTGAAAATCCCATGAAAATCTAGCATCATGAACAACTATGATTTGCTCTCATCCACATTTGAGCTCTATTCTTTTCTCAATGTAGACAGTGGCTTGAATAGATTTTCTATTATCTCCTTTCCACTCTCTTTGGGCTTTGTCATGGTGCCTATGGTCCTTCATTCCCTTCTTTATGTTAAAAAATATTTAACTTTACATTATTACTTCTTTGTGTGCACCATGTTGTATATTGTTTACTATCATTACCATGTACAACACAGTTTTTACTTTATTTTTACAATAATTTTTTTTTATTTTATTACATGAATTGTACACAATAATTGGTATAAAATGATATTTATTTGTTAAGGAAAATAGAATGTTATATATTATGGTAGTAGGTGGAAGATTACAATTTAACAATGCATTTAGATTTAGTTTTTTTTACATTCAAGTTTGGGTGTTAAAATACTTAACTCTTTAAATTAAAGCCAAATGAAATTCTTTATACGATTTTTTAAACCATGCATGTGGATATCAACAACTCATTGTTTTGTTTGCCAAATCATTGAATAAAAAAACACCTGGATGATATTATTTTTACTTTTTATTTTATTTGTTTGTTACAAAATCATATAGGAGTAAAGGGAGCTCTTTATCTTTCTTGACAGCCAAATATATTAAAAATTTTATATAGGATGAATTGTTGCAATGAGTTAATATGAAAAAAATCTCAAAAGAAAAACCAAATACCAAAAACAGATGCCATGAATCACATGAAGGAGTGTACCCAATTAGAAGCTCTGCAAAATCAAATTAGCCATTGTAGATACAAAAAAGTCCCTACTCTTGTGACAGAAATCTAGTGCGTTTCTTCACTTATGAAATACTTTTTTCAATAAACAACCTATAATTATACCAACAATGCACCTGGCTAAAGCAAGAGACATCAGGATAAGAAACAAGCGAGGGAAGGAAATGCACATGCCCATCAAAAGAGTGTATTTCCATCTAGAAATGCTCATCAGTTGCAGGATTGCCTCACCTTCGACGATACATGCACAACACACAACCTATTGTAGAAGTGGAGAGGGGTGAGGATGCCATGGTGCAGTTCAGGATTGGAGCAGTGTCTGTGTCTTCGACATGAATTTCCACATCAAAAGTCCAACGAAGCCTGGAATCCAGCGCTGCAGGCTCTTCACAGGAACAAGGACTTCGACGCCGAAGTCGCACCAACGTGACTTTCGACAACTTTTGAACTGCTTGCTGTAACGAACTGAGTGCGGTACTAGAGCCATCTGAATAAGTGACCTTTTGAGGATTAGATGTGGTGTTTAGCCTGTTGTATGTTCTTAGAAGATCAGGGCAGGAGCCTGGCTGATCTGAACTGGCTGCAACTTCGATGTGCAGTGTTGGCACGACCCCAGTGTGGAGTGTTCTTTACAGTCGTCTGTCGTTAAGAGATAGGAGTGGTATCCAGAGGACACGAGGGTATGTTATCTGAGGAGCTGGGGCAATTCACCCAGCTGCGCAGACATGCAATATTAACTGTTCCCTGGTGATGTTGCAGCTCTTGGTTGGTTATTCGTTCTCGGATAGTCGGGCCTGGTTGGGTATGTTAGAGACTAGGTGAATGTTGCGAGTGTGTGTGTGTGTGGCTTATGCTGTGCACCGTAGGAGACTGCTATGGGTGCAGTGGGATCAGTATTTTCCCAGCATGGCCGGAGCCTACAAGTCAGTCAGAGACCGTTTCTGACATTTTCGCCTGCTTAGCCACTGCAGCGACGTTCCATTACTCCCTCAATTTTCTCGTCCCTGCACCGCTGGACAAACTGTTCAAGGCCCAGAGTTTGAAATACGGTAATCCATCTGCAACATATTCTGGCTAATTGCATTTAGAAGAAGACAAAGAATAAGAATGAAAATAAAATCCGTCTGTGTTTCTAAAAGCCGCGACCTACCAACGGCGGATGTCGACCAAGCTCCCGGATGCTCTTCGTGGACATTCCCTCTCGGACTTAGTTATATGCCAAAGAAAGGATCACCACATGATGAAACTAGGTGAGATCGTCGAGTACACTTATTTTTAACATGACGCACGATGTCTTGGAAGTTGTTGCGGTTGTTACATGACGCTTGTTGCGGTTGCAAACCAGAGCTTCCTCCAGTAGGATTAGCAAGAATTAACCAAGGTTATCGGATGTGCAGCAAGGCCTTGGGTGGACCGTCGCTGCTTGTCCCTCCCTAGGAACCTCAGATCCGTAAGGGCGGCAAGTTGTTTCACAAATCGATGGTCTGTTACCAGTATTTTGGACACCCGATAATGCGATGCTAAATTCTTGGTTTCAGTGATTGACTTTTTCAAGTAAATTTTTCTGTGTGTAAACGTGATCCAGTGTGTCACACGCATTTGACCACGTCCACACCGCTGCGAATTGTTTTTATATACAGCGGGCCCCTTGCTGTCAAGCCCCTGCAAACCAAACCTTTTTGTGTCATCACATACCTTTCAAATATTATTGTGTGTTCTCTGTACCCGTTGAAGCAGCTTAGGCTCTCTGACACTGAGTTCCACTGTCCCGGCCCCGATCGTAAGCCTACTACTACTCGCATCCAAAATTATAGATTCTCTGGCAATACAGTCAGTGATAAGTCTGTCAGGACCGCCAAGCCTTCCAGAAACACTCGTATTTTTATGCAAGCTCGCTGAACAGTGGTGCCCAAGGTCGTCCCTGACAACCATTTTTATCCCTCTTCGAATGAATGAATCATCACCTCCCAAGAGCGCCATTATAATCTGACGAGGGCGGCTCCGGGCAGAGGAATGTGGTGCAGCTAGAATCGTTTTTTATCACTTGGTTTCACCAGCAATGTCATGTCAGCGATTTTGTGACAAATCACTTCACTAAAAGGCTAGTAATGTGTATACCCAGCCGTGGTGGAGTCGGTCGGTCGTGGACGAGGTGGACCCTATCTGCGCATGGGACTTCCATGCCAAACAAGTACGGAGAATCAATGTCGCAGATCTTCAACTATTATTCTGAACGACCATGCAATGAAGAGAATGCCAGCACTGTTCGGCAATTTTCTTAACAAAACAGAAGTTTCAAATCTGCTCCTGACATTTGTTTCAGCTAGTTACTCCACCAGTGGACAACTCGAGACTGATATTTGCTTCCAATATGCAAGAAAAATCTCACCCATGTAATGCCGCAGACACTGATGCCGTTCATGTCACCGTGAGAGTCTTGTTGGTTCGCTTGTAACTATCAGTACTGGAACTACGTCGTGACCTGCCGATGTGTATGAATCCTACAATAATGAAGAGATCTAAATTCTGCTAAGTTGATCGTTCGCTACCAAGTCTCATTCCATTTTGTGATCTGGAGTAAAGCATAATTCGGTGGATCAGCGCTGGATCGCCCTGCATGATCATGCTTCGGTGAAACTGACCGAAAAAGCCAGAGGGTTTCGTAAAGCTTGATGTGAGATGAAGTATTCGCACCGCCTGGTGGGTGAATTTGCTTAATAATCCTGTACATTCTCCTGTAGTATTTCTCATGCTCAAAGTGGACTTGTTTCCTGGCAAACTATTGACCATGAAACAGAGCTACTTGGGGGAGGGGACCGTGTTCGTGGCAATATTGCTCGTATTGAGTGGAGCCAGTTGGTCAGCTAGCTTCTGACCCCCACAGCCTTTTTCATGACGAATAAATAAGCAACAAAATTAGTGCCTCAGAATACCAATCGACGGAAATAAAGTATCAACCACAACAATAAGATCTCAACTTTCCAGCATGGTGGCCCCGAGGTCACTCAATAATCCCTATCGAAATTCTCTGGCGTTAGGACAAAGTGAGGCTGGTCGGACGAAACATTTTTTCCACTGTAATCTCGAGCAAACTGATTCTCATTCAATAGGAATCAGAAGAGCACTGATGGATTGCTCTGAATGAGACAGATTTACACAATCCGTGTTCCAGGGACAAGTACCTCCACTGATAGAGCCCTATACAAATTTAAAACTCAAGGAGTCGTCCAAGAAAGCTGGTGGAGTAAGAAGCGGTGGGCAAGAAGGGATTTGTTTGTTAAGAATGATTCTCAACCACAGCGTCGTCCTTGACACTGTGAATAGAAGAAGCTAAACAAATCATCGTAGTTGTCCGTTGTTTTTGTAAGACTTCCTGAAGTGCTTTTCCTCTCGGATCACTTCATGTTTAGAAATGGACATACTGGGGTGCGGAGATTCATCCCCCCCACATCACCACAAAATGCAGTACCTAGACCCCACAAGTCCCTTCAGTCATTCATGATAATACCAATGTTGAATCTAGATGCTCCAGCATATTGTGCCCCTGCAAGTATTATTTGATTTCAACTTGATTTGAGAGAAATAACAGTACATCATGAAGATACTGTTTATCACATATCAGACATGGTTATTACTACTATAAACCCGCATTACCAATCACATAGTTATGGCTAACTTAAAGAACAACAGCTGGAGCAAAGGTAGCTTGCAAGTCTGTAAACAAGACCTCGGCTGATCTTGTGGATTGAGCACCGTTGTTTAACACCATACTTGTACTGGTTAGAAACTTGAACATGTTTCTCTTAGTAATCAATGGAACTCAATGTGCTTAATGCGGAAAACCAGAAACGCAATCACCAAATCCGTAAGCAGGTATCTCATGAGCACAACAGGATCTGAATGCGCCTTGATCAGACTTTGAAGACATGCTACGTTGTAGCATCAGTGTGCATCCTGAGAAATCAGGCTTATTAGGTGCTACAGCTACCACCACTGCATGACTCGCCAAAGAACTATTTTGGTCGCAACCTTCCTCAATAACCGAATCAGAAAGCTTTGTATAACAAGTACAAACTTTAACACATGAATGTTGAAAGTCATATCTGAAACCTGGAGTGTTAATGTGCGACACTTACTGGTGAAAGATTTGTTGCTGCCCCTCGAGGAATTTTTGTGCTTCGTTGCTTCGTCAATGCTGTAAGCCCATCTTGGAGATTACTTATGCCATCGAGATATGTGGAAAATCATGTAAGTTGAAACATGGAGTGTACGCAGGGGACAAGAGTTCGGAACTGTGTTGCATCAAAGTCTCTAAGTTTGACTGATGTCTGCATGCCCTTGGCAGGCCATCAACGATTCACGCATCGCCACACTTCACCGAGCCGATTACAGTTTAATTCTCTTAAAGTCCAGCGAATGAAGCTAGGCCAGTTGGATAGAACAAGGAAAAAGAGAGGATCATTCCTGTTATAAAACTCTCTTGATAAAGGGCTCCTTTCAGTGCACAGTTTTGTGTGGATGGCGTTGACACTGTAATATATTGCATATTTTGTGGGCGGTAAGCCTGACACGGTTGGACTCAATAAATGGAGAAAGAAAATCAAATATATTATAGAAAGGTCAATTACACTAGGCAAAATCATTAGGTGCAGACACTTTTATTAAAAACATGCTCCAAAGAGGTTATCTGGTGCATTTTGATACAATCACAATATAGATATAGTTTTAAGCTTTGTATATTCTAATATTAGAATCAAAATTTTTACCCTTGTATCACCTAGAATCCTAATGGAGGTGTTAATTTGGAATCCTTTAAAATTTTGATAAGGATCATATTAAAAAGTTTACCAAAGGAATTTTGTAAAGTTTAGTAAGAAGTAGTAGTCAAGCTTGGACATGTCTTTGAAAACAATGAAGATAACACAAATAAATATAAGTTTTAATTTTATATTATTTTAAATTTGGAAAAATAATAGAAATTATAAATTTAAGTAACTAGTATAATTACTAATTAAAAAAATTGATATTCATTAAAAATACTAATTTATTAATTTTTTATTGATTCTATTTAAAAATTAATCATTGTATTAAAAAAATTATACTTTGATAAAATTAAAATTTAGACACAAAGATTTTATCTTGAAAATTAGATATGACTTTTAATATAGACCTAGTGGAAATATCTAAGGTTCTATGTCAAAAGTTTCAACTCACATACTAATGTAACTAACTCTCTAGAAGAAACTTGGATGTAATACTATAAATTATGATAAATTTATCATAATACATAATAAAAGAAGAAAAGACTAGAATAATTTAAAGAAAAAGAATATAAATAATTTAGTCAATAAAAATACTCAATTGTCTTGATAGAGAATAATATTGCCAAATGTTAGCATTATGGCCCAAGAGACAATTACAACTACAAAACACACCAATCAATTATTAGCTTTAGTGATGGTTTGAGCAAGAGATAATAATCAAATCATAACAATTATATTTGTTTCTATCACTAGAAGGCAATTTTATCCAAAAAACACTCTTATGGCATAATCAATTAATTTTAAACTAAGACTAATAAATATTAATACCAATCTAGTTAAAATCAAGTTAAATCAAGTTTTAGATTCAAGTCATAGAATTCCAATTGAAGCCAAATCTACTTACAAATATTTTAATAGAAACACCTTCAATTTGCAACACTAGATCTTCTATGATCATATAATACAAATAAATAATAATATGCAATATCAACAACTATTAATTAAGTAGTCGTTGTCAAGAATACCAACTATAATATATAAGTGGTAACAATGTCTATTCAAATTAGTACACTAATTTCTCCACCATTGATTATCATATCATGATTTTAGATAAATTATATAATATTAAAAGTCTACATTATATTATCAACAACCATGTACATTTTTGAAAGTTAAATATTTTATTTTGATGTGGATTGAATATTACAAGATATTATAAAATTTAAATAGCAGTAAAATAATATATAAGATTATAAACTATGTAATTTAGATTCAAATACTCTATCTAATATAATATATGTAATATTTGACTTAAACTTGTTCACCACTTAATAAGCATTAATAACAAGTCTTTAAAAATTATAATTATTGATAGCAATAAGAAATCAATTAATGAAAATAAGTATCAACTAAGAAATGTAGCTCAATAAAATATAAGCATTTGGATCCACTTTGGATCCACTTTAGATCCCAATCAAGCCTCCTCTACCATTTTAGATATAGATTTATAATTTATAGAGAAAAATTAGACTGAATATCTTTTAATACAAGATTTTATTAAAATCTTACTAGCTATAATATCAATTCAATGTCAAGTTGTTAGATATGTCACAGACATACAATAGAAGAAGATTTTAGAAGATTCTAAATAATTTTATTTAATTTTAAAAGATTTTAAAAAATTTCTAATAGTTTTAGAAATATCCTAATAGATCCTAAGAAGATTCTAAGAAGATTCTAAAAGATTTTAGGAGATTTCAAATAATCATAGAAAGATCTTAAGCTTACTTCACCTCCAAGCATCAAAGAAATTCCTCAAGGAGCTTCTTTTTACCTAATATATGTAAGAATTAAGATTGAGGGGATCTTTAGTTTCAACATTGCAATTCTTATGGCTTAGCTTAGATCTTCTAGTCTTATTTTTGTATTAGGGATATATACTTCAAAAGTTAATAGAACCTTTTAAAATATTTTAGAAATTTTTTAATTAGTGGAAGTTACTTAAGAAGCTTCTTAGTTGATGAAAGTAGCTAGAGAAGCTTCATAATTAGTGAAAGAAACTTGAAAAGCTTCCAAGTTGGTAGAAGCTATTCAAGAAACTTCTTAGTTTGATAGAAGCTTCTCAAAAAATTTCCTAGATATGAATATATATTAGAATCAAGGTTGAAGATAACACATGGCTTCTTTGACAAAACATCAAGACCATTTTAATAAGTGGCCATGTAATAAGTTGGACTATTAGAGATTAAGACCATTTTCTATCTAGAAGTAAATTAATCTAGTGGCATATGACTTAGAACTATCATCTTCTATGAAGGTACATCCAGTTTTCTATATCTCTCTTTTGGATCTTTATAAAGATTTATATATTTTGAAAAGAATAAAATAATTGCCACTTAGTATCAAAATAAAATATCATAAAGAATTTGAGATAAAAAAGGTGCTTGATTCATAATAAAGGTGGGACAAATTGAAATATCTTGTTCATTGGTACGACTATGATATCAATCAGCTTATATAAAAACCAGCCAAAAATCTTACCAATGCGCTTTAAAAGGTATAAAAATTTCATCAACTCTATTTTTGTAAATCCAAAAATATTTGATAATAACTTCTTAGTAAATATTAGATTTGAAAAATACCTATAAGAAGAGGAGATTCAAACCAAAGCCTTCATTAGTATGTAGTCATTTTTTCTAAGATAAAATAGAGTTGTAGAAGCAAGTCAATCACTATATCAAACCTTTAAGTTCTTCTAAGTTGATAGAAGGAGCTCAAGAAGCTTTTAAATTGATAGAAGGAGCTCAAGAAGCTTCCAAGTTGGTAGAATGAGCTCAAGAAGCTTTCAAGTTGATAAAAGCTATTCAAGAAGCTTCCTAGTTTGATGGAAGTTGCTTAAAAAGCTTTCTAAACAAGAATATATATTGGAGTCAAGGCTAAAAAGTTCTTTAGTCTTGATAACATATCTCTTGGATTTCTAGCTTACCTTTTTTAATATTATTTGTATACTCATCTAGATAATTTAAATCTTTGTTGATTTCTTCTTGAAACCAATATTTAGTTCAAGTCTCTTATTTTATATTTTGCGTCTTTGATAGTTTTGACTCATTCAAATTTTCTTAAGCCATTTTTTTTTATAGAAATCAATATTTTAGACTTTGTATTAAAAATAATCTTATTATAATCTAAAAAAAAAAAATAGCATTTAGCTACATTCAACTTTAAAAAATTCTTGGCCATAGAAATCATCTATAAAATCCATGACAAGAAACTTCTTGCTATTATAGATTTTTTTTCAAGAATGATGCCATTTTCTTGAAGGCACTTCACATCCAATGACTATGTATATAGATCACAAGAATCTTGAGTATTTCATGTTAGTTTGAATTTTAAATTATTCTCAAGCTCGTTAGAGCATGTCTCAATCTTATTTTGATTTCAATATTACATATCAATCTAAGAATCAACAAGGATGTTAAATGATTTATCAAGACAATCATATCTTGTGCCAAAAGGAAGAAAGATAATATATGACTAATAATAGATAATATTCTTGAAATCTGAGATATTTTATATTTAAACAACTTCTACATCAATTCTAATGGATTCTTTGTTTTTTGATTAGATCCATGCAACTTTGGCTAGAGTTCTTTATATTTTTTATATTAATCATTTTTCTAATAATATCCACAATAATTTGAATAAATTCAAGTTTGAAAATGATTTCTTCTACTTTGAAGAATCTCTATATATTCCAAAAAGACTGTTGCACCTTTGTATTCTCCAAATATGTTATGATTTTTTTAATTGTGAGACATTTTAGATTGAATAAGATATTAGAATTCATTTCTAGAAATTTTTGGTAGCTTCAAATGTAGAAAGCTATTAAGAAATTTATTTTTTCTTATAACACATGTTTTAGATCAAAGAATCCTTGACATTGCTTATATGGACTTCTTCAATCGCTACCAATTCTAAAACAACCATGGTCTTCTATCTTTATGGACTTTATCACATATCTCCCACCATCAAATTTCTTTGATATCATATATATAATTTTTGACCAATTTATCAAGATGGCACATTTTGGTCATTGCAAAATTATCATTATTGGTGAAAAAAATGGCCAAATTTTTTATTAATAATATCTATTAGTACCATAGATTGTCAAATAATATTATATCAAATTAAAGTCAAGAATTTATATCTAAGTTTTTGAAGTCACTTTTAAAATTTTTTTTATTATATATTTAACTTTCTTCAGCATTTCATCTATAAATCAATGGCTAAATAGAGCGAGTCAATCAAAGCTTAGAAAAGTATTTAAGATATACTATGAATTATGAATAAGATAATTGGACATCTTACTTGTCTCTAGTCAAGTTTGCCTACAACAACATAGTTCATGTATTTATTCAATAAACTCTATTTTATTCTAATCATAGCCACCATCTAAAATTAGATATATTATTTCTTAGTAGATCCAAAAATCTAATCGTAAATGATTTTGCAAGCCAAATTGCTAATATCCAAGCTACGTTAAAACTTCAACTAAAAGAAGCTCAAGTATGCTCTAAAAAATTAGCTAATTTGCAAAAGAAGGAACAACTCTCATTTCAAGTTGGCGATAAAATATGATTGCTTTGATCCAATATAAAGACTACTTGACTATTTGACAAGTTAGACTATCAAAGGTTGGGACCATTTTCTATTTATAAATAAATTAACTTCATTGCTTATTAATTGGAACTATTAGCATCCATAAAAGTACATCCTATTTTCTACACATCTCTTTTGAAATCTTATAAAAAATTAAGCATATCATGAAGAATACAACTACCACCACCTTGTGTTGAAGTGGATAACCATAAAGAATTTGAGGTGGAAGAAATACTTGATTTTAGACTAAAGCAAAGACAACTAAAATATCTTGTGTATTCGCATATTTAAAATAATAGTGAGCACACATAGAAGCCAACTTCAAACTTAATCAATGCACTGTAAAAGGTGTAAGAATTTTATCAAAAATATCCTTTTAGACCTAAAGTAGCAAATGTTACCATATATTAGGTAATATTTTCATATGGCATATCTAAATATGGTGTATTTTAGACTTTATAATTTTTTATAAAAGAAGTGGAAGCAATCCTAAAAGTTTCAAAATTCAACCTTTATATATATATAAAAACTAACAAATTTAGAAGTAATTCTATTCCACTTTGAAATTATGACACGTCTTTGATTTAGCTTGTATAATTAAATATAGATAGTCAAAAGACAATACCATCTTAATTAAGAAATCTCAATTAAATATTTTACATTGCCAACCTTGAGATGAAGAACTACTTGAATAAAAAAGATGCTAAAGAATACCCAACAGCTGCTCTATGGTAATCATCATCAAAGTAAAACCAGCTTATAAAAGATGCCTTGAAGCAGTTTTTGAAAGACATTTTTGTAACAAATACACAAATATTTAAGCTTAATCTATAGTAAAAGGCATTGGTTACTATTGTTGGTTGCAAGGACCAATGAATCATTTGACTTGCAAAAGATAGCTTGAATATGTGGCAAATATCATGCGATACATCATTAATTTCCTTCGCTTTTAATCAACTTTGATTCTATCCCTTCTTATAGAACTCGAAGCTGAAAGAGGAGGTGATGTCACAAACATATAATAGAAGAAGATTCTATTTAATCTTAAAAGATTCTATAAAATTTTCAATGGTTCTAAGAAGGCCTTAGTAGATCCTAATAGATTCTAAGAAGATTCTAGGAGATCTTGTATGGTTATTGAAGGATATTAGGCTTTCTTCACTTCCAAGCATTAAAAATTCTTCTCAAAGAGCTTCTTTATACCTAATATATATAAGAACTGAGGCTAAAGAGATGCTTAGTCTCAACAACACAATCCTTGTCTTGGTCTTATACCTTATCATAGCTCCTTGCTTGTGATATAAAGTGAATCTTTTTTGTTTCAATTCTTTAAATTTTTGGAATCTTATTCTACTTGAATGGTATGTTTGTAATAAGATATAATAATAATCTATCAAATAATCTGCCATCAAAATTATTATAAAAAATATGTCTCCTATCAAAAATTTATATTAGATTAAAAAAATTCTAATATAGATAAAAATGATTCAACCACCAAATCTATATTTTTGTTCAATAATAAGACCACTACATCTACTAAAGAGTTGACAAGTTTATTTTATAGATATCCACCTTCATATTAAAATAAGATCCAATGTAGTTTTATTCTAAGAGAAGATTTGTCTTTTAAAAGTTCTAGATTCTTATCCATATATCTACATAGAGAATTGTATATCTTAGCACAAAAAAATTATTAAGATCTCTTTTTATTCCTAATTAAATTTTATAGCAACAACTATTAATTTTTTAAAGTTAATAAATATTATCTACTGTTATTATAGAACTAAAATATTTTTTCCAACTCCAACAAATATATAGGCTTAAGAAACTTATTTCTATAGTAGATAAGCACTTATCTTAATTGACCATTTGTTTTAAAAAATCTTACTTTTAACGTATTATTGAATTAGAAAAATTTGGTTATTCTAGAGCTATCTTTCTTTTGTTCTTTAGATTTATATAGAATTATAGAAAGAAATTATACACTATATGATAGTGAGAGAATAAGATTTTTATATAGACAACTATTAAACAACATTAAGTATGATTTTTCATTTATAAATTTTTTATAAAATTAAAAATTATTTTTAAAAATATCTATAGATTAAATAATCTATCAAATATTCTAAAGCTATAGAGTTATATCCAAAGTATTTCTCTTAAATGAAATATTTTATTTATTTAAGAGTATAAATTATGTAGTTCAAAAGCTCAAGAATTAGATAATTTATTATAATCAAATGCCAAATTCTTCATTTTTATATTTGCTTCTAAATATGTAAAAAATTCCAATAGTAAAAGGACCATAATTTATATAATAAATTATCATATTACAAAATCTTAGATATATTATACATAAACAAGAATATTTTTAGAAAAAAAATAAATTTAAGAATATAAAACAAGAGAAGGTACAATATTATTAGACCACCTACTTATTAAATTTGTCATCTAACTTTAAAAATCTAAATCTAGATATTTTATCTATAAAATTATTATTATTATTATTATTTTTTTTATTTCAATGATTTAAGAGTTCTTCAACAAATTAAAAATATTTAAGCTCCAACTAGACATAGAGGATCATTTATCCAAAAAATAAGGATTTTAAATAGGATTTATAAATCTTTTTGCAAATAAGAAGCTCTTTGTAGGTGTAGCTAATATATTAAATTTTAAAGGTGATTATAAGAGACTCATAAAAAATTACAAACCATCCTTTAAGACTTTGTGAACTAAAAAACTCTTAAAAGGACCTAAATCCAATTAAATCAATATGAAGATTAAAAGCAAGAAGGCCAAAGAATTTAAATTTGTATTAGATAGAAACCTTTGGTGATAGTAATGCTAAAAAATTCTTCAAAGTTGTAGAGATTTGAAATCCAATATTTTTAATTTTTAAATTATAAAACCATCAAGAATTTGTAGACAGAAAGAACTATATAAATTAGACAAAATTTGCTATGATTTCTATGCTGAGTTTTGTAAAATAATAAGATGTATTTCTATACGTAATAAAAGATTTAAATTTTTTATTAAATATTATTTTTTATAAATTTATATCTTTTATAAATAAAAAACTATCTCTTTTGTTTAATTTCAATGAACTAAAGAAATTATTTATAAGAATAATATATATATATATATATATATATATATATATTTGTAAGATTGATAAATCATGGAACTTTGATCAACAAATTATTTGCCAATATGCAGATTATTCCACTATTATTATCAAAGTAATGAAGTCAATATACAAATCCTAATAAAAACCTTTAAACAATTTATTTTGGCATCACAATTAGAAATAAATTAGTCCAAGTTGGTTGTTTATTAGCAATATAAAAAAAACATTGAGGCCTCTTTGAACCAATAGTTTTGATTGGACAAAGATATCTTTAATTAATCTCAATAAACTTTTAGACATACTTGTTAGTTTATTATTACACACAAAAGATATTGATCAAATTTTAATCGGTAGAATAAAATCTAAGGTGGACTATTAATATACTACTAATTGCAATGTTGCCAAATATGAAATTATAGTGAATAGCATACTTTTTTATCATTATATTTCTCTATTGCCATATAGATTGGATCATTGACTACTAATTATAAAATTAAGACCATGGTAAAGAACTTCTTATAGGATAATATATTATTATTAATTCAATCAAAAAAGACTTGATTAATTTTTTATTAATGTTGAAAAAAATAAGGACTTGGTATTATAAATCCTAAAGAGGCCACAAGAGCTCTCTAAACTAAAAAGTTGTAGGCATGCTACAACCAAGTCAAGTCAATAGTCAATAATTTCTTAGATATAAATTGATCCATATCAAATCTAAAGCTAATAAGCACTAATTGCCTTATTGTCTTTAGATTTTGATTCCTCATTATAAGTGGAGTATTGGCTCAAGAATCTAGAACGAAATTGGTAAAGTTTAGGCATCTATAGTATCTTATATATGTCTTAATTTCCTTACAATATTCTACAAAGTTTGGAATAGATTCTTATAGTAGGATTTAAATTTCCTACTCATAGATTTCTACCTAGAACTTAAATAGGTAGCTATTCTTTAATTTCACAATGTATAAAGAATAAAAAATTTATTTAATATTTATTTTAATATTTATTTTTAAATAAAGTTTGATAAAAATATAATCAAAATATATATAGCTATATTTATATTTTTTAAAAAATAAAAAATCATCACTAATAAAAGATATTTTTTTAAAAAAATCAAAAATAGATTGGTCTTTATATTTTTAAAAACAACCAATTATCTTTGGTTGTCTTCTAATTATTCACTTAATATGTGAATGTATAAGAAGATATATGGTTAAGTCTATTTTATAAAGAAACAATATTTATTTGGCTAATTTGGCATAAAAGTGTGGTAGTTAATACATAGAGAAGATAGACCAATTCAAATATTGACATTCATTCCTCTTTGTGCCTACTTCACAAACTTGAAACTATCTTACAATATATTTTGGAAATATTGCTAGGCTTGTAGAATTTGGAATTAGGTTACTTTTATTTTATATCAATTAACATCTAGTGCCACAAAATAGGATCTATATAAAGCCATCTCTTAAAAATAAGAAATTTTTGCTTATATCATTCTATCATGTTTTAAGAATTTCTAAATTATTTGGTCTTTGTTAAGAGATTTATGCTTCTGAACCATTTGGATTCAACAAAATAAATCTATCCTTAAAACAAAAGTATAGAATGATATCTATACTAAAAAATTGATATAGTCCAAATTAATTAAATATAAATAAGTTCTTTGAACAATCACAAGGAAAAAACTTAAAATACAACCACATCATCAAGAAATCTTCTTCAAGAGATGGAACAAGTTGTCAATGGCAAGACGCTTGATTGGAACAAGAGACAATCTAACATACAAATAGAACCATAGAATACTTTATAGTGGCTTGACAATACATGAAATGTTAGAATAATAAAACCCAGCAACTTTATAGTTGCTGAATTTGTTGATTGGTTTGTTGCTCATATATCCACCTTTTTCAAGGATATTAGGATATAAGTTGCATTTTTGCATGTTCTTCTCCCATAAAGGATTGGGTATATCCTGTTCTGTGTCAAAAAAAAATTAAAAAATCCATGAGGAGAGGGTAATTGTGTCAAAAAAAAATTTTAAATCCATGAGGAGAGGGTAATTGTGAACTAACTGAACTTCTGCTCACTTGAATGTGGTGAGCTTGTTTTTGCAGTTCATCATCCACAAGCATCAAGACAATCTGTCAATCTTACTGGAAATCACCATCAATCACCGATTCAGCCCAGTGGATAACATTTGTGTTTAGTCATCGACATCAGCTACACACATTGCAACTTCTAACTTTGTTGTTACGGTGTTGACTGATCGTGGAGCTGCTTCGGAAGATGAACGTGCTGACCCCTTAGGATTGGACCTTGCAACAAGAGATCTAAAGATCAAATTAAGGTCCAAGCCAAAAACAACTTGATGTGGCCATTTCGAACACACAATTGATGTTCAGCAGCATTGTGATATAACCGCGGTGAATTTTTTAAAAAAAAGGATCAGCCACTCTTGATGAGTCAGGATTTCAACCAACTTAAACGTTGTGCACACTAATGGCCACACCCATTAGAATGTCAGTGCTCATCACGCAGTTCATAGATCTAGCAGCTAGTGAAGTGATGACCACCAGCAACACAAAAAGTCCCTTCAAATTTAAACCATGACGAGAGGAGCACGCACGACAGTGCTCCATTGCAGTTGGCCTCTAATGGAAGTGATTTGCAGGGTTTGGTGGAGAGGGAGGTTGGAAACGGCGACGGTGGTTGTTCATCTGGAAAGGTCCAACTTTGTTTCATACCTGAGCATCTCATCAGGTGGTTTGATTATCAGTACAAGCCAAAATGCAATGACGCTGCTAGAGCCGAAGAAGACATAAGAGAACATGCTCTCTACCACGAGAAAATGTAACAGAATGGACTGTGGACACGAGGAAGAGGGCAATGAGAATTCCTGGGCATTACTAGTCAATGTGTGTCAATCTCGTATATTCACATTTCATACTATCCCAATTCCTAGTTCCAGTTCATGCCAAATTCAACAAAAAAATTCAACTTATCAAATTCAATCTACAAATTTTTGAGTGAGTGAGTGTAAAGAATCATTTCAGTATGAAAAATCAAAGTGTGCTCCAAAATATGACAGCAAGTTTAGTACTTTACATGATTAATTTTTAAAAATTGGGACACAGATTTTAGAGTATAGATGAAAGGAATAAGACATTTGAAAAAAAAAAAAAAAAAAGGTACAATCTACATACATCTAGAATAAGACTTGTTTTAGTATTAGCATGAATTATGCGATCCTTCGTACTCAGTGCTTGCCACAATATCTTTTAATTAATGAAAAACATGCAAAGAAACAGCAGAATATGAGACGGTATGTATATAACCACTATTTATACCTAAGGATGAAATTTCAATTCCTGTAAAGCTAAGACCCAAGAACTCAAATTTATAAGTAAACCTGCATTAGATAAACCTTTTGTAAGAAGAGATAAAACTTCAAAAACAGAACATTTTGAAAATGTGAAAAATTTAGTAACAGAAAAGAATACAAGCGGTTGAGTTCTTCCAAGCTGATGCCACCTAGGGCGTGCTGCTCTTCTCTCAAAAGTGACTGGGCAAATTTGCTCTTTGCTGTTAACAACTTCAATACATGTGCCTATCAACATGTGGACCATGGTTCAAACAGAAGGCTCTAACTACTAGATCCTTGAAGCATTCTTGGACAAAGGTGGACATTAACTCTAGTTCGCGAAACGATAAATATTGGGCAACATTTGAGGAATTTCAAAACAAATGGCACCAATGGTCACTTACCAAGAATCGGAGAGCCTAGTACACTCGGCAACAGCTACCTGCATTAATATCATGCAATAACCCATGGTGAGAAAAAGACGCTTCTATATCATCACATTTAGCAAGTAAGGAGGCCATGCAAGCTAAAAAAGGCTCCAGAAAATCTTCTAACAATATCATAGAACAAAAGTATACTGGAGGAGACGAGGATAAACAAGAACTGACCTAACAAACAAGGATAGTAGATCAACTCGATAGAAGCAGCCAGATTAGCATCACAGACAAAAAGGTATGAACAATTTTTAAATGATGAAACCAAAATAAGCGACGCAGGCTCAAAAAAACATGCCCCTTTTTTTTGAAGTGAGTGCCACAGATTTAAAAAAAATGTAAGTTAAACCTCGGTATCATCACTTAGAATGGCGAGCATGAGAGCTCCTGAGGTGGTATCATTTGTAGATGAAGACTCATTCATTCCTGAATCTCCCTCGAACTCCGCGCACTTAACTGTGTAAGCTGCGACTCCCTGACACCTACACCCACCAAGTATAGAAAAGACAAGCCTGTCATAATAAGTTGAATACAACTTCCATTCTGACTGCCTAGCAGCAATCTCTGATGAAGAATTTACAATTTCTTTTCTATCAATAAATGCTACTGAGAATTAATAATTCCTACAATTACTTCCTGCAAGTACCATAAAAAATACTGATTAATAGCTATTGCAACCACATCTGTAACATTGACTAACGAATAGAGTATGTGAAACACACAATTTGTAGATCTCATGAAAATACCTTTGAAAATGGCTGAATGTGAAGCAAATGAACAAGTAGCTCCATCCAGTGATCTGTAGTCAATAATACATCCCAAGTAGGACTTTCAAAAGCTTCTTTAGACCTTTTTGAGTCTTACTGTTGTTACATTCTCCCCAATTTGTGCTTATGTCCAGCATGACCACTTGATTCTGCCAATCCGCTCATGTCTATTGTCCCACTTTCAAACAGTGCATCAGCAAAGCTTTCCTCAAACAACTGTAATAGACGAGCAAAAGATCTAATAACTGAAGTAGGGACTTTCGAACGAAAAGCAACTTGCCTTACTAAATTCAGAGTTGAAACTGAAGGCTTGACCAGGAGCACCCGTGGGTAAACTTGGTCGCAGACGAGGCATCTTCGATATCAGCAATGCTACAGCTTCAACTTGTCCATTCTCTACCTGCGCAGATCAACAGGTATACGTAATTCAACATCATAATGAACACGGAAGCATAAATGGTGTAGATCATAACTGTCACACCCAAAGGCAATCCATGGAATTGTTACTCTAGGCAAAGGATGACATATATCTCACAAGGTTGCGTAGATTTTTCGGCAAAAGCTGAAATTGCCAGGTAGTGAACAAATTCTAGACGCACAACCGATCAAATAATAATAAGTACCAAAAACAAATAAGACTAAACCAAAAGAAACAAGCAATCAATACTGTAGCTTAGCTGAATATTCAATTACGCATATATTAAATAGAGCTTACATTTTGGTTGTCAATCTGGTCAAGTTGATAAAGCCCATGCATTCGAAGTTAACCCGGCATATGCATTCGCCACAGAAAACAAAAAAATGCCACAAAACGAAAAGGATGAAGGTTCTAGAGGACCATCTTCGTATGGAATGTATTGCCTACGAGCCTCGGCGCCAGAAGGAGCTAAGATTAAGAAAGGGCTTATCAAGGTGCTGGATCAAAAAAAGGCAGTACAATGAGTCCTAAATTACAGACATCAAACAGGGATGGAGGACCTCAAAACATCCACCACAACGTCAAACCATCCAACTGTAAGTGCAGATGCTACTCTATACTAGTGATTTTTATCCTCTTCTGCAAACTAATAAACACGGGAAAAGAATTTCAGTTTTGGCGGGAACAGCTAGATACATACCTCGATGTAATTGCAGTCTAAACAATAAATTCTTAACTAACTCGTTTCCGTGAATTGGGAAGAGCACATAAAACCGCATTCTAGGTGTGTACAGAATGACTGAGGAGAAGATACCCGCACAACTAGGCACATAAAGTCATGAAATACTATTATGACTAGCTTAAGTACATTTAAAAAAAAGGAATCAATTCTCTCAAACCATCAAAGGCAGCAGAGATTAGACAACATAAAAATTAAGGTAAGTAATTTTGCACAATTAATCGTCTCCACATGCGAATGGTTTTCACAGAGTTTAATCTGTCGTATGGGGACATGATCGCAACAGCTCAACTAAGAGGCACTCCCAGTGAAGCAGTGTAACGTAAGATAACGCCAATGTGAAGTTCTGGCCTATCCTAAAGTACAGATGCAAAAGCTATGCTTCTGAAAGTATCATAAAGAAGAACACTCAGACACGAATTTATTAAGATTAGATCGCTACGTAATTGTTCATAAACCCTCCCAAAACCCTGGGCTCCAAATCCAGCTCATTGAGAGAAAAATCTATGATAAGTGAAACAGCCACATGAGTAGAATGCGTTAGACTAAGTTCAAAAATTCTATCCGAGCACCTCACACAATCGAATAGCAACAACAAAACGGCAGAGGAGAATACCAGTCCGACGTTACAATTCGGCTTGACCCGCCGTCACTCTGCAGCAAATTCTCTGCTTCTGGTTCTACAAAAACGCCAATGCTGGAATGGACGAATACGCAAGAGCCCGTTTCTCAGCAACCAGTCAATTGTCCTTACTTCCCAGCTTGACCTACACCACTTGACCATTCTCAGCACCGCCCTCGAGAGAGTTAGACTTTATCCTGTCCTGACCCTTCCCCTTTACTGATCTGCGAATAATAGGACAAGAGCAGGGACTTCCCCAGCCCCGCGAAACCAAAAACCCTAAGGGCGATGGCCATGGAGTAATACACCGTGTGCACCACAAGTACATCATCTCCCCCGGCTGAAGACAACGGGTATGCGCAGGAAACCAAGCCGCCTCCATTGAAGATGAACAACCCGATCAAAGAGCTTCCCCTCCTACATCTTCTCAACCAAACTAGCTGTCAATGCTTCTTTACCACTTCATTGCTGACCCTCACGCGATTCAAGAGCAGCACCACAAACCCATCACCATTAGAGTTTCAGCTTCAAGGCGAGCTTGCTAGGGGAGGAAGACAGTTTCCAGTTCTGGCAGTTGCAAGACCGGATATCAATGTAAACAGATATCACTAAAGAACATGTGAAACCCGGATTATACCCGTGATTATGTTGTCCCGGTCGATATATCATGTCATGTGTAAAGTTCAGAGATCCGAGGACTCCAACATGGGTATCGTCCACAATGTAAACAGTACATTCTGCTCGTCGAGTGCCACATGTCCTTAAGAGAGTAATTGTTCTCTGTCGAAACGCCAACTCCGGTAGTAGGATCATGTTTTAGATAAGTGGACGGATCCCTCTCATATTCTTAATAGTATTCTAAGCGGTTATATATATACATATATATACATATAAATATATCTATATATAGATATATAGATATATAGATATGTATATTACTTGATGATGTAGATACTTTCATTTTGAATAATATTCAATGAATAGAATTTATTTAAAATCAAATACAATGAATTTTGTCATGATGTGGATTTATGTTCCAGCTAAATGATTTATTTTTTATTTTTTTATTTGAATAAAGAATTAGATATTATATTCATGAGATTAATTATTTGGATATTAAGATTAGACATCACAATTTATGAAGACACCTCTCAAGTTACATTGAAAGTGTGTTCCATTATTACATATTACATATTACATATTATTAAATTGTGCATTACAATTACAATGTTATTATTCATCCAAAAGTAACAAAAAGCATTATGCAATAATATTAGAAAAACACGTGAATTTTTTAATTTGTCGAATGTTGTCAGTTAAGACACATGACAATGAAACTAACTGAAACAAAATTCCAAACTAAAAACACATTGGAAGTGCATGATGAACACTAAAGAGACTGTAAGGAGCTTCATTCAAGAGTGTATAAATCAAATAAAATGACATATTCATCTATAAATTTATAAAAATTGCATTAATGCAATTTATGTACAACTTAAGCTATAATGTGAAACATGTTTACATTACATAATATTTTAAATTGCAGTTATGAATTTTTAACAATTAAGTCAGTTTTATGCTCTGACCACTTAGTTAGTAATTTGGATTACAAGTCTAAATCAAAAATAATTATCTTCTTTTGAAAACATAATAATACTTGATAATCATTCATTGAAGATTTTGAGACAAGGCAATGAATATTTTCCATGTTCTGTATACAGAATTTTTTAATTAAAAAAAGATTGGATTATAATGTATCTTAATCATTATGCAAAATTCATTACATGTGTACAAAGTTTATAGAAAAAAGATATACATTATGAACAGATGCTCTTACAAGGAATTTAAAAGTCGGATTTTTTCAAACAAGAATCATAACAATAAAAAAAATTGTGGAATAATATTCATCAACATTCATTTCAAAGAAAATTGTCTATATAGAGACGTATTATGATATATATGTTTTTTTTATGTAGCTGGGATAAATTTGAATTCAAATAATTCATAAATTTTTGCTCACACTTTTATTTTATATGTATATATATGTGTATATATATATGTATATATATATATATATATATATATATATATTAACTAAGTTTATAAATGGTATGATAATATTGTGAGGAAAACTTAAAATGAACCAAATTATAGACTACATTTGCATATTTTGATTATAGAACAATTTGCTTTAATTTATTTATTTATTTGTTTTTCACTTTCCATTGCTATATTATGCAACTGAACCATCTGTAATATAATAGTTATGGCTGTCACAAAAGTAAATTTTTTGAAAAATTTACAATGTCACATTATTAGTTGCAAAAAAATAAGAAAAAATGAAACCTTCTGTGTGGTGTTCTGGGTTATTTTTAAAATCACTATGTTGTTTGAGATTTTGACTATAATGACACCATCTTAAATAAAATTAAACTTGTATACATCATATTTACAAAAAATTGGTCTCAAATGTGTTTAGAAACATAAATAATATCACAATTTTTATACAAGTTCTTTCATTAAATCACATTTTTAATATATATATATATATATATATATATATAATAGAAAAATTGCTTCACTACATTGAATTTAAGTTTTTATGTCAAATTCATTTTTCAAAAGTATTTCAAATATCATATCATGTAGTCATTTAATAACTAAATTATGTATATATATATATATATATATATATCAATTAAATTTAAATATTTTATTATATTATATCATTTGGTTAATTAAAAAATAAAAAATATACAATATCAATTGAATTCTAATTATTATATATGATTCAATTTATCTTTTGTACATCCAAAAACATTCATTATTAAGGCTACATCTTTTCTTGCATTACTCAAGATTTTAGGTTCTAGTTGGCAAGCTTTAATGTTTAAAGGCCATGCAAGTAGCTTCTCACTTCTTCTCATTTTATTCTTACTGGTTTGCTGATCTCTTTTCTTCTAATGTCTCTTTTTTTGCCTCCTTCCTATGTACCTTATTCTTCTTCTCACCTTTGTTCTTCTTCTCACCTTTGTATGAACTTTCTACCTCTTGTATAATTATCTCTTATATGTAATACCAAGCCATCAATATTTCTTTAACAATCAATTAAAAAAGAGTCATTAGACATGATAGAGTCCAATTAGTTTTACATATTTTAAGTTTTAAAAGTATACTTGATTCCTTGCTTTGGACATAAATGATACAAATCAACAAAAAATCAAATAAAATAAAATAAATTATAACATACTCCAACATCCTAGATGGTTGCATTGGTCAAGCATTGATGGTGAGATGCTTCTATAAGTGTTCTATTGAATTGATGTTCAAACATTGCATTGGCTATTACAATATTTACAAGCCTAGTTCCTCAAAGCACTCTTTTGCCTTTCAAAAAATATGCTTTGAGCTATTGTCTTGTCCAAAAATCACATTATTGACACCCAAGTTGTAATAATCCAAGGTTTCTATGAATTCCTCATATAAAATCCTATAATATAACTGTGCAACTATATTTCTTTCAATCTTTGTAATATAGCATATGTCGTAGGTGATTATACAACCTCAAATCATAAACAAACCACCATTGTACTTGATGGTTGTTTGACAAGTATAGTTAGATAATACTTCTCTCTTTTGATTCCAATACCAAATTTATTCATCCAACTTTAGGCAGTTTATCTTGGTCTTATTAGATAACATAACTTTTTGTCAATCTTCAATAGTCCAATAGTTGTATTGATTATCAAAGTCCAAATATGCTTGATGGTGACGGTATGATAATAGTGGCTTCTTGGTCTTTAGTGTCATTTGTAATTTGTTGGCTTTGAGCAAATTACACATTATATCAATATATGCAACCATGCTTGCATTACAAGAGAGACTTACAAAAGCTTCAACTGCAATATTTACCTTACATGTTGTGATATTGTATAGAATTGTTTGTTTCAAATCATCAGACAAAACTTGTAGTTAACATGCCTTGACCATAGAACACCCTGAAGTACGTCTTTTGCAAATGCGATAAATCATCATAGAAATAATACTAAATTGAGTTGACACCTTATACATTAAAAGCCCTTATTTCAATAGTTGTATAGTTGTATTTTCTTTATCTTGTATAACAACTTGTATAGTGACCATGAAACAATCTAAATAAGTGCAATACAATTCTTAGATTAGTAAAGATGCATATGTATATAGACAAAAGAATGCAACAATAACCTACAAAGATAAAAAAAAATAAAAGAAATATAGCAATGAGTGAAGTGGTACAAGAATAAGTGACAATAGAAGTTACAATAGTATTTATAATGAATAATAAGCAAAGAGTTAAAAAATTGATTCAATAAGCAGTATATACAAATATAAAAAATTCTTCATCCACAAACTTTTTTTATAAAAACCCTCTATATTAAACATTCTTCAACTATATACTAACAACTATACTTATTATACCAAGTACCTATTTGTTGCTTTATTTCAAGAAAAAGACAATCTAAGTCAAATTTAAAAATATTAAGATAATTTTTTGAGTCACTATATATATATATATATATATATATATATATATTTTATTTAGTTTCAATAATAATATTTTATTTTTATTAAAATATAATTGAAAGAAATTATGATGATTATTTTTAAAACCATTATAACTACTATGTAAATATGATAATGGAGATTTAAGAATTGGATTATATTAATAATGATTCAATATTTTATAATCTAAATATACATATTTATAATAAATTTTATAATTTAATTTAATTTTTTTTTAAAAATAATAACTTTATTTTTTTATAAAAGCATTAATAAGATTGTTGTCATGGATATAAGATCTATTCTTATAATTATCTAGGTAATATAGATAAATAAAAGTAAGTAAAAGTAGATTAATCTAATAATATCTTATAAAAAATCTTCTTAGAAGCTTTATAGACACGGTTTCACCTTTATATATATCTATAGGTGATTGATAGATTAGAAATTTGGCCAACAAGTTAGCTATATATTGCACATGTTGGTAGCTTGTAGAACAAGCCAAGTATGTGGCACACATGTAGGAAACTTATCTTGTAAGTTTGACATATGTCTTGTAAATTAGACAAGTATTGGAGGTCCTATAGAATATCACCACATAGCACTTAGGTAGATAGTTATATAGACACAAGAATGAAATTGTCTTTATTCTTATCAATTCCTTTCTTGCTTCTAATCTAGTTCAAGAGTCTTTATAATTTTTTACTCTTTAGCAATAGCCATTCCAATTTCTTCTTGAATATATATATATATTTTTTTATTTCTATTTTTTTATTTTTTTTTAGTATAGATTTTATTGGTTTATGCATCTTCTTTCAGTTTGTGTCCTTGACAATTGTACACTTGTACTTAAATTTTTGCATATACTATGAGAATCCAATAAGTTATATATATAATAAATAAATATGAAATTTTAAAAAGTTATATAGTTTAAAAATTTTATATTTAAAATATTTTAGTAAAATTATTCTATTAGATTTGATGCACAAGTTATGCATAAGTTCTTGAAAGCATGTAAGAAAGTAGATCATTAGTTGCACAAGAAAGTTCAAAGAAGAAGGAATAAAGATACTACACTTAAATTGGATTGCATTGTCATGTTATAATATAGCTATTAGATGAAAGAATGCATAATGACTAATAATTTTGAAGGACTTTATTAAAAATATAATTAAAAATTATTTTAAAAATCATAGATAAAAGATAGGAAGTAATAGAAAATTTAGTATTAATACTATATTTTTATAAAATGACTTCTATCTACTTTATAGGTTGATAAATAAAATAAAATAAAAAATAAAAAATAAAATAAAAATATAAAATAGATTAAATATAAAATTACTATAATACTTTTAGATGAAAGTAAGAGGTGGTTTCTAGCAAAAATTTCCAAAGAAAAGTTTAAGTTGATACTTGGAGAGGACCATTTATGAACTAGAGTTGAAACCAAATCCCAAATTACAAAACCACGTACCCATAGTAAATACAAGGTTTCTTTTGCCAATTAGATAGTAGAGTTACAAAGCAAACCTTAGAAAGATTCTAAATACATTGTTTTTGGATAATTTAGATTTGTATGGACTTTATAAGATCTATACAAAGTCAAGGTTTGATTTGGATGATTTTTTTTTTTAGAACTAAAGCAATATTTATATTTTGAAAATTTTTGTGATTTTTGTAATAGATCTATAAATGAAATTTTGTGGATTTTTTCATATACTTGTGTTGAATTTGTATTGTGAATTTGGACTTAGTTAGCTGGTTAGATTCAAAGTTATTGGAATTCAAGTGGATTAGGATATTGATAATTGGTAGTATGAAGATTAATAAGGATTTCTAAAAATTTGTAGCAATTTGTTAATTAGATTGAAATAAAATTTGGTAAATTAATAGTTGATGTGAATATCAACAATTATGCAAATTTTGGAAGCAAATTAATAGTGCAGGAAAGAGATCTTGGTGCTGAAAATTCAACATTAAGATTGGAGAAAGAGGCAATCTGACATCAAAGCGGATTATGTGTCTTTTCTCTCAATTTGTAAGTGAAATTCTTTTTAATTTTCTTAAGCTTGTTTTCAACTAAAAATTTGATAGATGCGTAAATTTAAACTAAATTCAATAATTGATTAAAAAGTTACAAGGATTTTAATTTACTATTAAGTCTACTCAAAATTGATTAAAATCTATTAGAATTTAATTAAAATTTAATTAGGATTTAATTAGAATTTTTTAGGATTTGATTAAGATTGGTTAGGATTTTTTTAAGGTTTTTTAAGATTCATTCAGATTTATTTAAGATTTATTGGGATTCAATTAGAATTTGTTAGGATTCATTAAGATTTACTTAAGGTTTTGTTAGAATTTACTTAAGATTTATTTTAGGATTTTATAAAGATTATTTAGGATTTTTTAGGATTTGTTTAAAAATTGTTTGAAGTTTGATTAGGAATTGATAAGATGTATCTTAAATTTCTCTACAGTTGATAGGATGTACTTAGGATATCTTATGATTTGCTTAAAACCTTATTTAGATTATTTATGATTACATGGAATATAATTTAATATTGATAGAAGTAAAATTTACTTAATTTGACGATTTTAAAAAGATCACAATTGCCAAGACAAGTGTTTCTAAATATCTCATATATTTCTTTTTTATTATAAGAAGAATTTCAAAATAAGTTGGAATCTTTTCACAATTAGATGCCTAATATATTTTTAGGCTAAATTTCACAGAAGACGATAGCATTAGGTTGGATTTCAAATTCTTCTCATAAGAACAACAATATTAATTGGAAATAGATGTACTAATTTCTAAATCCACTTCTAACTGTACTTATGCAAATAGAATTAAAAACATAAATAAATTGAATTAGGACTAGTATCTTTGTTGAAAAGTATAGGAAAAATATTTTTTACAAAATTGAATTAAAAATGTACAAGTTCTTATACTTGTTTCAAAGAAATAAATTGCAACAATGCCATTTGGCTATTAAAACTTTTAAATATCTAATCTACATCTAAAAAACTTTTTTGAAGCTTCTTAAAGAAGATATTGTATTTCCAAGAAGTTTCTATTTACTTTCACTTATTTCAATTTATTTCTATTTATTTAAATAATATAGACATATATTATTATATTGTATAAAATTCAACTTAAGAATATACTAGATATCTAATTATAGAAGAGATTTATCTAAACCTTGATATTCTTCTTACAATCTAAAATGCATAAGATATTTAAAAACATCCATCTTGACAACCTTGATCTTCTTAGAAATCCTCAACTCAATCAATTTTAACTTCTATAAACTTTAGATTATAAATCCATGCAATCGCAAACAACCTAAATAAAATCTTAAGTAAGTTTCAAAAATCCTAATCAAATCTAAACCAAACCTTAAATAAAGTCTAATAAAACTTTAAAAAATCCTAATCAAATTCTAATAAACCATAATCAAATTCTAACCAAATTCTAACTAAATTCTAATCAAATTCTAGCCAAATCCTAATCAAATACTAATTAAATCTTAATCAAATTCTAACAAAATTCTACTTAAATTTAACTAAATTTTAATCTATCTCAACTAAATTTTAATTAATTCTAATCAAATCTTAATCAAATCATAATAAAATCTTAATAAATTCAATAGCAAATTTAAAATCCTATAACTTATTAATCAATTGTTGATTTTGCTTCAAAACTCTTACATCTTTCAACCTTCTAGTTAGCAACAAGTTCAAGAAATTTATAAAGAGTTATACTTACAGATTGATTGAAAAGACAAATTAATTGCTTTGATGTCAGACATCCTTTTTTTAACCTTGATGTCAAACTCTCACTGCCATGATCTCTTTCTTCTATTGTTTATTTGGTCTCAAATTTTTTGTGGATATTGGCTTTTGAATCAAATATTAGCCTACCAAATTTTATCTCAATGCAATTAGCAAATCTTTATAAATCTCTAATATCCTTATTAATCTTCAAACTATCAAATATTGATATCTTAGTATACTTGAATTTTAATAATTTTAAATCTAACCAACCAATTGAGTTCAAATTCAAGTTGCTTACTTAGTACAAGCACATGCACAAATCAACAAAATTACACTTGTAGATCTACTATAAAATTCACAAAATTTTTAAAAACATAGATCTTAATTTATTTTTCAAATCTAAAGTTATCAAAGTTAAATCCTAGTTTTACTTAGCTTTCAAAAATTCAATACAAATTCAATTTCTTTAAGATTAACACATATAAGATCTTTATAAAAAAAATCTTCTAATTCTAATTTTTAATCAACAAAAGAACCTTATTTTTCCCATGGGCACTTGTTTTTGTATCTTGAGATCTAATTTTGACTATGATTTATAAATGGTCCTCCTCGGGTATCAATCTAACTTTTTCTTTAATAATATTTGCTAGAAACTATCTTTAATTTTTATCTTAAGATGCCTATAATTATTTAGTATCCAATCTATCTTATCTTATTTTATTTATGGTCCTACAAAATAAATAGAAGTGCTTTTAACAAAAAATGCAACATAAATATTAAATTTTATACTTCTTCCTATCTTTTATTTATAATTTTCAAAGAAATTTTCAATTAAATTTTCAATAAGATCTTTTTAAATTATTGATCTTTATGTACTCTTTCATCCAATACTTATGTTATTACACAATACCATTACAAATTATAGAATGTATTGTCACCAATAGTGATACAAATAGCAAGAAAGTATTAGATTGGTATAAATAAAGTAAGCAAGTCCTTGAGGAAGGTTTATAGAGTAAAAAATAAAATAACACATTTTTGCACTTGGAGCAATGATACAATTAATGAGGCAAAGTTAAGTTGTATCAATTATTAATTAAAAATCATCTCTCACTTCCATACAATGTCAACTATGGCGCTCCAAAATTTATGAAAGATTTGGTATAGGCCTTGACTTCACAATGCACAACCTTAAACAATATGCAACTCAAATTGTTAAATTGACAACATAATATTGCTCACAAATGATTGTAGCTATGTTTGCAACAATGTCTTTGTATTATGCATAAAAAGTAGCCACTTACAAGATGGAGAGCACACTTACATAAAAGAAGAAAAATAAGGTATATATAGAAAAGATAAAAAAGATAGTTAAAAATATAAATTAGATAAGTAGGAAGAAATGAGAAGTTGCCCACATGACCTTTAAACATAGGGGCTTATTAATTGCAACTTAAAATTTTAATTAATGTAAGAAGAGGCTTTGATAAGGGTTGTTTTCGGATTTGCAAAAGATAAGTGGAATTGCATGTAATGGCTAAACAAATTGAATAATATATATATATATATATATATATATATATATATATATAATCTTGAATATAATATAAATGAGTATTTTGAAGTAAAATTGATATTCTTGCTACATGTAATATATAATATATCTATTCTAAATAAATAAATAAATAAAATCACACAAAAGCTAAATAATAAAGAAATATATATATATATATATATATATATATAGAAAGAGAGAAAAAAAAGAAAAAAAGAAAAAGAGAGAGAGAGAGAGAGAGAGAGAGAGAGAGAGAGAGATCCAAATTATATTTTCATTTTATTAATAATAATGTGTAACATAATTTTAAATATTATTAATTTTAATTTAAAGAAAAAACTAAAAATTTAAAAATATATCTCTAAAATATATTTATTTTAATTAAAATTAATAAAAAAATATTCTTATAAGATGAATTTTATTAAATATTACACAAAAAAATATATATATTTATGTTGAGCGACTAAAATTCATATGTGAAGATAAAAAAATCCAAAAGCATGATGCAGAAGGAAATATAAAGAGGGCAAGCAACCAAAAGAGATACGTAGCAAATACCTTATATCATCTCTATTTAAGTTTGTATTTGTATGTATATGTGTTGCATTGAAAATTAGGGTTTCTTAGGCGTAGCAAGTCTCTTCATTTTCCAACCTTTAGCTCTTTATAATCAATCAATCCATCCCTTCCTCATTTGTACACTTGATTATATTGTTGTATTATATATTGTCTTATCTGAAAATGCATCGGGTACTTGGTTGTAGAAGGTAAATTTATATTTAGCAATTAACTAAGAATCTATTAATCCTAATAAAATCCTAAATAAATCCTAATTGAATCTTTAATAATCCAAATCAAATCCTAAAATAATCTTCAAAAAATCTTAAAAGAATTATAATCTTAATAATTATTAAATTAGACATTGATCTTCATTTAAAATTTGTACATTTGTTAATCTATTAGTTGAAAATAAGCATACAAAATTTGAAGAAATTTGAATTTATAGATTAGAAAAAAAGTTCTTAATCTGCTCGGATGTTGATTGTCCTTGTTCTCTAACCTTAATGTCAATCTTTTAGTATTAATAGCTTCTTTTTATAGTATTTATATATTCTAAATTTCTATAAAAATATTCAAAATTAAGTCAACTATCAGCTCAAAAAAAATAAAAAATAAAAAATCATTCTAATCTAACCAGTAGATTATTTAAATTATAGAAATCCTCACTTATTTTCAAAATCCAACTTCCAAGATCCTAACCTACTTAAATTCCAATCATCTTTGATCTAATCTTCCAATTAAGCTAAAATTCACAAAAAAAAAATATTCAACATAATCATATTCACAAACCCACAAATTTTTACTTGTAGATTTATTACAAAATTCACAAAAATTTTCAAAATGTAAACCCATTTTATTTCTCAATAACTAGAGTCATCCAAATAGAACCCTGACTTTGTATAGCTCTCACAAAGTCATTACAAACTCAAAAACCTTGAAACCAATGCTCAAAAAAATCTTATTAAATCTGCCTTCCAATGTTATTCTTTGATTAATAAAAAAACCTTCTATTTGTGGTAGGTACATGGTTTTGTACCTTTGGATCTGGTTTCGACCTTGGTTTACAATGGACCTTCCTTAAGTATCAATCCAAGGTTTTCTTAAATAAGTTTTGCTAGAAACTACCTTTTTTTAAATCTAAAGATGCCTATAGTATTATTTTTGCTAATCTATCTTGTTTTATCTTATTTATGGTCCTACAAAGTAAGTAGAAGCCTTTTTTATACAAAGGTAGGATTAATACTAAATATTTTTATTACCTTCCTATTTTTTATTTATGTTTTTTTAAGTAATTTTGTTACTAAGTATTTAATTAAGATCTTCTATAATATATGTCTTCTTTTGTTCTTTCATCTTATAGTCATGTTATAACACGACAATGTCATTTTCTTTTATAAAGTTGTGTTGTTGTATTATAACACAACTATTAGATGAAAAGGTGGATGAAGATCATATATATATATATGTATATATATATATACTTTATTAAAAGATTAATAGAAATTTTTTAAAAAAAATTATAACTAATAGATTGGAGATAATAAAAATTTTAATGTTTTAGACTACCTATTTTACAATAATAACTTCTACTTACTTTGTATGACCATAAATAGATTAAAATAAGACAAAATAAATATAAAACTAATTCAATTACTTGTATGCTAAAGCCAAGAATTATTTTTTTTATAAAAATTATCATAAAAAAAATTGGATTGATATCCAAAGAAGACCATTTGTGAGACAAGGTTGAAATATAACCTCAAGGCAGCAAAAGTGAGGTTGTTTTGGGAATTAGAAAGTGGCATTTATGAGAAGGATTCAAGCAAGTTTTAGAAGTGTAAAAATTGCTTAGATTGGATTTGAGTTGACTTTGTAAAAATTGAAATCAAGTTTTTGATTTTTACAACACTTTTTTGAATAATAAAATTAGAATCAACATTTTTAGCTATTTCTTAAACTCTATGCTAGTTGTATAGTTGATCTTTTGTAAGTCAATAAATATATAAATTATAAGTGGATTCAATTTGCATAGAACATGATGCACAATATTAGTCACCATATTTTCATGCTTCTTCACAATCTTCTTTTGCACTTAATGAACAATTTAGATCTTACCAACATTAGGATTGCAATGTTGCCTTCAAATTCTTTAATATATCTACTAGATGGTGGAATTATTGTTGCATTCAAGTACCAATACCAAAAAAAAGTTGAATAGATATATATAAGATTCACCAATTGCATATAATACAATGATAAGCTAAGGTCTAAAAAAGAAATGTCAATTTAAAAAATTAAAAATTACTATTATTCCAATGGTTTGTTTGGTCCAATTGTAAGACTTTAGCTAGTAGTTATACTAAAATTGGATGTGCTTGTTAAGGTGATTGGTACAATCCAACAATTGTTGATACATCATCCAGTGAATTTCAATTGATATGTCAATCCTATAAAAGAAGTAGGAAATATTCACTAAGAATTTGTTAATAATTATCTTCTCAAAACAACAACATATGACATATACAAGGAACCAATTAAAGATGATGTTATATTATCTCCAATTGTTGCATCAAACACAAAAAAATTAATAATTTTACGTAGTGCCAATGAGTTGTTCCATTAGAATATAGAGTCCATGGATAGTATGGTACTCTAAGAATTGCAAGAAAAGCAACAACAAATTTGTTTTGATTTAAGTAAGCATGGTGCAAAGTACATTGGATGATTTTGTATTCCACCCTTGTATTTAGCTTAGCTATTTGTCAATAGAAATAAATATTTATTAAGGTATGAGAATTCAATTTATAAACCACTTTTACATATAAATGAAAAAAAAGTGAATAAAATTTTAATTATATTTTGGATCCTAAGAATATATATATATACATATATATGTGTGTGTGTGTGTTAATTCTAAAAGATTTTATATGTATACAAAGTGTATACATAGAGACAATATGCTTGTAAACAATGTTGACTATATATATATATGCAATGTTAATTATATTATTGTAAATCTCTTATTTTTACTTTTATTATATTATTACATAAAAATAAATAAAATCCAAATTATTAAAAGTAATGTATATAAAAAAATAGTTTTAGTAAATTTAATATAATTAATAATAGTATATTTTAAGAACAAAATGGCTGAAATTTAATTTTTAATTTTTTTATTTTTTTTATTTTTTTTTATTTTTTTATCTAATATTTTAATTTGAATATGGCATAAGTTTTTGAAATTATAAAATATTTACTATTTTTTCTTTTTATACATTTTTATTTGTGTATTTGCAGTTTCAGATTATAGCATGCACAAAGTTAGTAAATATTAATACACATATTTTAAAAACTAAATGAAATATATAAACTAAATTTTAAAACTACAATTCAAAAACTACAATTCAAAAACTAATGTAATATTTAAATTATTTCTAATAATATAATACGTTTTTTAATGTTATAGCAACAAAGCTAGATATTGGAATTGTAGTAATTAGTTAAGGCTTAGAAATCATATTAGTAAAATTTGATGATCAAGTTATATTAAAATTAAAACTAAAGAACTAGATGTGATTCTTCTTTTCTTTACTACTAGCAGATGAATTTGAAAAATAGAAGAATAATATCAACTTTACATCGTCAAAGGACTCTAAGTAAATAAACACAATATTGTTAAATCCAAAACAAAACTAGAAGAAAAAACCAACTATTGCTTGAAGAATAATTTTAGCAGTTCTTGCCGTTTCCTTAACATATCATAACATCGCATATTGTAACCATGATCGACATCCCTCGGCTTTGAAAGATTTCAAAGACCATGTTTATCAAAATTATCTTCTGTCGTAAATTTTCAAAGCCTACTGAATTCTTGGGTATCATGCTGACCTATACAACAACCTGATCGCATTTGCATTCAGATAACAACCTCACAAAAATTGCACATGAAAACACGAAGGACACTCCTTCCCCAATTCCCTTAAATTGTTATTTTTGACATTAGACAATAAACATTAAAAAAGATGAATAATGTACACATCTCATGTGACCTCCACGGTCATACTAAAGATGCAGTCTCAAGCTTCCGAACTTCAAAATTAATTTATGTACAAATCTAAGGAAGACTGTCCAATGCCAAAGAAATTGGTCTCTAGCTGTGGATCATTGAACCACGTTGTATTGTATTTACAAACTCAGCGTCAACTAATATTAGGTCAATTGTACCCATTTTTGGACTTCAATCAACCAAGGTTGACATATTGAAACGCTCACTCTCACTAAGCCCACAAATAGCCGCGGCTTTCAACAACCAGCTACTTAAGCACTACCGGGTGACTTAATCAACAACCTATACAAAGGAATAGAGAAGGCAAACACCTGATTAGCGATGTTTTTATCTTTTTAAGGTTATTACGTCATACCAAGGCGATCCTATCGAAGAGCTGTTGAATTGTGTAGCTTGTCAGACCTTTGAGGATTCAGAAAGTATGATATAAAGCTGCCGTAAACATGACAGCCATAGAGGCTGCAAATAGAGCTACTATACCCGCTGGATGCCCTTCCCTTTTCACCAGACACCGTTCTCCTGATCACAAAAGGAGTACAACTTTTTAGAGTTAAACCCAACCCCTCTACAGTTGATAAAATCCACTTCAAACTCCAACCGCAAAGGAAAAAATGTCAACCATTTTACAATACTTCTTAGGAGGAAGGCTTCTTACCTGTCCAAACCATAACGCCCACAGATGCTCCAAGCCCTAAAATGTAAGCATCAATTCCTGTCCGTCTGCAAGACATTCACGGGTATCAGATTCGGACCAAATTAGTGTAACATCTAGGGCCAAAATCAGGACTAGAACTCAATACATAAATTAGTCAGTACCACAACTTTGCAAGTAAAAGTTGATGAAAAAATGTTTAAAGGATTAAAGGAATTGAAGCCTTAAGGTAGTAATAATATTTAAGAACGCTGAAAACGGATGCGATGCGTGCTTAGGAACAAATAAGAATCTTCACACGAAAATATAGTCCTGAACTCGGATAAAAAGAGGACAACTCACGCATTCAAGCGCACCGCTGCAAGTGCTAGCAGACCAAACAAACCGAGGCCAGTGCGGAAGAATTCAAAGTCCAAGCTTTCATCCTTCACCCAGATAGCAATACAATATCCCAAATGAAATGCTGCAAATGCAAGTGTCAAAATGGGTAGTAGAAATATATGTTCCTCTCCATCATCGTCACTCCCATCCCCTCCTCCATCGCCCCCTCCATCATCCCCTCCTTTGCCATTTCCTGGAGGTCCACCTGCATGGGATCATGTTAAAGTGAAAAAACTGATCCAAGACCAGCGCACCGCCACTGGTAGTAATTAGAAAACAATGCTTAAGCCTTGACAATTGCACAATGGCCCAAATATGTAAAAGTATATGAATACTCATTCACAAAGAGAGTTAGAGAAGATAATGAAGATAATGAAGAGGACCAAACCAAAGATTGTCTTTCAATAACTACCTGTGTTCTCCTTAAAATCGCTTATATCCTTCTTTCCATATCCGTTTAACATTTGCATTGCCCACGGACTATATCTAACTTCAAAACTGGTACGAGCGCTTAAATCACTCAAGTCCCTACCCACGGGGAGTTCAGGAGCATCATCATCTCTAAAGCAAACAATTGCTGGGTATGTTGAAGAAATTTTAGAGTTGTCGGAGATAGTCAATTCAGAGGAAAGCCGAGGCACCGACATATCTTCCCAAGTTGTCCGCACCAGGAAAGGAGAGACTGAAACACTTGAGAGCATATGTATTTTGGAGCCATAAATTTGACAAGACAATTGCCGCTGTAGACTGGCTTGCCAACAGAAAGCACCTACGCATTGAGCCATGATGACCTGTCTCTTTCCTATAGAGGTGATCGAACCAGTTCGACAAAGGAATTGTGCCAAAAAATACCAAAATTTTCCACTACTGCCACTTCACATGACATCAATTCAAGCGACCACAGTATTGAAAGATCCAAGGTAATGTTTGCGAGTCATCAGTTCCAGTTAAAATAGTATAGATTGTGAAAATATGTTCGGTCGTCCACAGTAATCTGGTAGAAAAACAACAATACCTTCGTCAGAAATTAAAAGTAAATATGCTAACCTTCAAATTTTATTCCAAATTAACGAGAGGATTTTCAATCTCTCTCTCTCTCTCTCTCTCTCTCGCTATCTAACTTTAATATATATATATATATATATATACACACATACAAGTCTTTAGATTAACCAAAGAAATATGCTGTCATCTAAAACCTACAAAAACCATCAATCAAGTCATGGTCACCGTTAATATAAATGCAAAACCAACAGCTGTCATTACAACTCACCTAATCAAATTTGTCATTCATTGCTGCATGTTGCATCTCAAGTAACTCTAACGTCCACTAAAACTTGCCTGTTGTCGATATTGAGGTGGTATATTGGGTGCCCCGGAAAGCATCCAACCACTAACAGCACTACGTGAAACCCTCCAACCAGAGTTTGGTCAAATCGATGCCAAACTTACAAAGACAATTCTATATAAACTTGAATCCTTGAGAGAATATGAGTACCCTATACAAACAACATATCATTGGTAAGCGCAACAAAAAAAACCTCCAAAATCTTCTCAGTTGCTACATATGAAAATTCATTTCCTCTTCGTAGAATACAGGGAAGGGATGAAACGCCGCTTGCTAGGGTATAAAATTGTGCATATTTGTAAACAGTTGTCGATGACACTGTTCTAGCTCTAAATTCCACAGTCATGAGGGCCCGTGCACAGACTCGGCATACGCAATCCTATACAACCAACCTAACATCATAATCATTGTGTTTAAAAAGTTCCACTAAGTAACAATCTCCAAATTATCCACCTCGATAGAAGATTAATCCAATGCCTGTTTAATGAAGCTTGTTCAAAGCCTAACCCAAATAACCTAGCAGAAGGCGAGAGAAAATTTAAGTCAAGACTGTACAGCCAAAAAAACTGGCAAATTAACCATCACTAGATAGATCGAAAACCAAACCGAGCTCCATAAACATAAAGTAAATTAAAATTAAAAAGTGAAATCGAAAGAAACCCCACAAAAGGTTATCAATCAGAGAATATTAAGCTTCACATGTATTGAAGTTAAGCAAGACTACAGACGTCAAGGCAGTCCCATGCTCCACAAGTCAATTCCTACACTACATATTCAATACGCTACGCAATTATAGTGACCCTAAAACCAGTTAAGAGACCAAAATCCAGCAGATTTATGCTCGCATGCGACCCAACCACAACTCCCCGAATTTCCCACAACGGGACGCCGCACAATTAGAATCCAGGTTGCAAACACAAAAATGGACTCTTCCCCTGCTTACGCCACCGGCGAGCGGTTCATCAAACAAGGCCATCGAGGAAAAAAAAAAGACACAACCCTCACCCTAGCGCAATCGAACAAATCCCCACGAAATCTCACGCTCAATCACAACCCAACTCGCGAAACGAGCTCCGTGACCGCGCAAACCTAACCCACAAAAGCCCTTTTGCCATTCCTCGCTGCAGAGTCGCAGCGAAGACGCTACTCCCGCGACCACAGATGGAATTTATGGCGAGCACAGCACAACGGCGAGGCGGCGCATGTGATCCGCGGGGGCATGGCATGAAATACCTTTGCAGTGGTGACACGATGCTCCGCGATCCCTTCCGACGACACACGAATCTGGCGATGCCTCCGACCACACTCTCCTCTTCCTCCACCTCCCTTTCCCTCGCTCCCTCTCCCTCCTGAACCAGCATCGTATCGTATCGTATCGTATCGTATTCCCTACATGAATATATCAGAGTATACTGGTTTTTATACGTATTCGCGTTTGTCTACGTGTGCGGGCGTGAGTGAGTGATGCTGAGGATGCATTAGCTCCCGAAGATGAGTTTAAATGAAACATTTCGATTTTGAATGCTGGATTCGGAGTTCTTTGAGAAGAGTTGTAGGAGAGAAAAATAAATAAATAAATAAATGGAGAATATGCATAGCCAAATTCCTTTGTTGATGCTCTAATTTTATGTTTTGTAATGTTTTACAATTGATGATTCTTAGGTTTGGGAATGGTCTTTTTTCTTAATTTGTATATATATATATATATATATATATTCCTTAAATTAACTTCAATCTCCTTTGAGAAGAAATTGTATTGTATGGCTATTTTCTATATGTCCTACATATCTTACTTGTAGCATTCTTTGAATTTTTTTTTTCTAGTCCAATTAAATTGTACAAACTTTTTGAAAGAAATTTAATTTTTTAAAGATTAAAGAATCAATGAGTATTTAATAATGGTACAATAGATAATAAAATTATCTTATTTTAATGTATAATTAAAGAAAAAAATAAATAATTATTCATATATACTCATATTTATTCATATTTAAATTTGTTATGTGATTCTTCTAACCAAAATATAACAAGTTGTCTTGCTTGTTTCCAAACAATCTAGTCTTATTTAACTTGTGCTAAAGTCGTATAGACCCTTTTTTTTGTTTTCCAAAATTATTTTGATAGTGCTCAATTGTTTTTGCAAAAAAATAAAATAAAATAAAATAAAATACTTATCACAATAGAGGGATTATTTCCAAACTTAAAAAGGCAAGACATACTTTGCCAAGCTTGATTTGATAAAAAAATTTAAAGACAACAACTTTGTATCAATACATGCCCTTAAAATTCATCCTTAATTGTTTTCACTTGTATGGTAAACAATTTGACACATCTTTATTTATCAAGTCCTACAAGTTCTACTGCAACAGACATTAATTAGTATTGCCTTAATTATTTGTAAGTTGAACTATTCATCATTTTGCTTATCTTTAAATTTTTAGTGCAACCTTTCACCACCTTATTTATTTTTGAAGACAAATTGAAGAAACAATTTACCATGACTTTTTTCATGTATTAAAATCTTAATTGTGACTTATACACACATATATGTTATTATATTTTGTTACATAATAGAAATTTATTAAATACAATAAATAAATATTTACTTTTTATCATAATTACATCAATATATCAAGATCAAGTAATTATAAATAAAAATTTCACTACAAGAATTCTTCATAAAACAAAACCAATCGTATTGTTGATGCATTTTTAGTATATTATATCAATATAATAATTTAAAATATAACCTAAATACAAAAATAATAATAAAAAAAATCATGATGTATTAAACTGAAGTTCTATTTATTTTTATGTAAATAAAACATATATTATTATTTTTAAATAAATTCTTTTTACAAATAGTATGTTACTTTAAGCTTGAATTTTGTATGTCTATTTTTTCTCAAATCAAAGATTTGATTTTGATTTCAGCAATTAAAAATTCAAAAATCACAGATAGTATTAATGTAATATTGTTCATGTATGTATTACCTCTATGTGTATTTAGCATGTCTATTTGATTTATAAAAAGCTAACACTCTAAACAATTAATATATAATGTAATATGTAAAGATGAAAAAGATATGAGATATTAGAAATAAAATGTTGTTTTTAGTTACTAATTTAAGGATTTAAGAAAAAATTGCTTATATATCTATTGTATTTGTAAAATTTTAAATAACACTATGTATCACAAACTTTAAAATCAAATGTATTGGAAAAAGAGTTATTAAATTACAATGATTCAAAAAGGTCAAAAATTTATGAAAAAGATAGTTTATTAAAATTAATATATAATACTACAAAGTATCAAAACCATAGAAGAATATATAAGATATTTAAAGAATTGTAAGAAAAATTATAATATATCTTAACAAGATCAAGAATATATATATATATATATATATATATATATATAAGTGGATACACACACATATAGATACACTGTCAAGGACAATAACTGGATGAAGTCAAATAAACA